>JAKCPI010020969.1:0-14076 GCA_023213315.1 Euborellia annulipes
AAATATCGATATCTATATATTATGTCTAAAGGTATTTTGTGTGCAAATCTTTAGGGGGGTTTCCCCCTCCCCCCTCCCCCCCCCTCCCTCCCTCACTCTGTTATTCAATGGCTATTTTTTATTGTTCTCTCTCTAAACAAAAAGACATTAAATTGCAGAAATTTTGTTTCCAAGGATTTTCTGTCAGTAGTTAAGCAATGCCAAGCGCAGCGAGCCTCGGATACCCGCCGGTATATATAATATGTATGATGCTTTAAAACCCTGAAAGAGCAAATTAAAAAAATTACAAATTGTGTACAGTGAATGCCAAAAAGTTTAGGCGTTTTCTATTAAATTATCTAAAATTTCAATTAAAAAAAAAAAAAACTGTATAAAATTAGACAATTTTTATTTGCGAGTATATATAATTGGAGAGTGTCCGTTTGTCTGTCTGCCATGCTCTCTGCTTGACCAGCTTGCCGTCAGATTTTCCGAAATGAGGTTTTGTACCCTTATGCCGTTTTAACTGGGAGACGCGAACTAGTCTAAGGGGAGGCGCCACTCAAAATAATGAATAAAAAAAAAACAAATTTTTTTAACTTAAACACTTAAATTTAAAAAGGTTCGCCGACCCCGCACCGCGTTCGTAGTGCTGCAAATCGATATGTAAATTCACATTCATTAATAATTTCACATTTTATTCAAATAATCAACAAAATACAAATTTAATGTAATGTAAAGTTTTTTTTTTTTTTAAACATTCACACTTTTTTCTATTTCACACTCACACGACACACACATTCACACAGTCTTTTCGGCAACTCAGGCCATATAAGACTCTTTAGGATATCCGTTATTAACAAATATACATATATGGGGTCCAGGCATTCTTATTTAAGCCATTTGGTATCCAATTGGCTTAAATAAAAATCATCGGACTGCCTGGGGTCCGAACCCGCGACGCCTGGTATATGAGGTTAGCACGCTAACCTCTACGCCATGCCCCGAGGGCATGTAAAAGTTTTTCTCGTTTTTCTCAAAAAACTTTACATTTGGTTTTATTTCTCATATCTTCAATTATAATGAGAGCGAAAGAGAAAGGAGATTGAGTGCATGGCAACTCGTCAAGGCCAACGAGATCATAAAAGACGACAATATGGAGTGACGTCATCGCCCAAAATAGACAGGCACCCAGACGGCTGTGTCTGGCTGGCGATCTACTAAGCGACCTGAAAACATTGTCTCTTTATATGTTATGTTAAATGTTCAAATTGGGAAATGTCTTTTAAACAAAAGTTGTTCAGAATGATGAATAAAACAATTTTGTGTATACAAATTATTTAAATAAAATTTTGATTTTTCTATTTCCTTCATCAAAAAAGCAATAGAGATTATTAATGTTAAGCAATGCCAAGCTGTACTGAATCTCGGAATGGAGGCAAGAGAAAGAGAGAAGTGAAACCTCTAGAAGCCTCTAATCAAAAAAAATAATCTCACTTTAAAAGACCAAAGACTCGAGTAACTTGTGGTAAAACAAAAAAGCAACAAATTCAATCCACTCAGGCACAGAGCAAACAAAAGAAAGCAAAACGTCATCAAAGTCATAAATAAAATAAAAGAGACGAAATTTTATTTTTTTATTACCTAATAAAATTTGAACTTGGCCTAGTTTTAATGAAAAGGAGGTCATTCACCTCTAGATTTGTATAAAATAAAGGGATTACTCTACGAATTGATTTAATGAATTTAAATAAATATAGTGTAAAATATTATCATTATTTATCATGTTTTAGGAGATGATGCAAGTGCCGTTTTGATTTGACATGTGTGTGTGTTGCCTTTGTTTCTACTGTGTGTGTTATAAACTCGATAATTCCTCTTTTAATCGGTATGTTCTATTTATTCTTTATTCCTGCTCTGATATTTATTATAAAAAATAAAAATCTTATTGCAGGCTAGGAGGGAATTATTTATTAGTTGCCCAAATCACCGTCAAGATAGGGGATGGCGCTAGCGTACGGTCAAATTTATTCCTTTCACATGTCTGGCTATTGGAATGGGCTTGAGTGTCAAAAGCTTGGTGCCATCACCATCAAATTTTTTTTTTATTCAAGGGTTTATAAACTCTATCTAAATTGCAAGTTTCAACAAAATTGTTCTATAATCTTGGATATTAATAACGCGAGAAAGCCAGTTTTTGTGTTTGAGTGACAACAACAGACAGAGGAGCTATCACCACCAATTTTTTTTTTATATTATTTAAAAAGCATCTAAAAAATAGTTGATTTATTAATTTAAAAAAAATCGTTTGAGTTAATTTTTAGAAAATCGAAAATAACTGAAAAAGTACATCAGTAAAGTACTAGTACTTTTTGGCCGATTTTGTTCAAAAGCTTGTTTACACGAGTTCGGAAGGTGCCTAACTTAAATATAAAATTTCAACCTCGTAGCTCATTTACTTCATGCTCAAAAATGTCCACGCACAGACCAATTTGCGGGACCCACTTTTTTGGACTCAGGGGGCCTCAAAACATGAATATCCATCAAAATCTCGACATGACCGCAATACTTTCTCTCTCTATATATACTGTATTTCATATATGAAAACAGTTAAGAGGAAACGCTAATGGAGAAAATGTAAATTGGGTGCAAATATTGATATATTGGAAGAGATTTCTCAAAAGTGCAGGGTCGCTCGACCATTTTGTAAATAAATAATTTTTTTCCCCTAGATTCCTACATTATTTCTGAGTTCAAAAGTGATTTTAAAAATTTTTTATCTCTTTTGTTACTTCTACGGCGGGCATTTTTGTTTTGCGAAACGCGCTAATTTTGGCGTATTTAAGGGTTTGCGTTAACTTGTATAACTCGGAAACCATACACTCTAGAGTGATGAAACAAAAACCATTTTAGTCAGGAAGAAACAGCCTAAGTATTATGTCCAGTACATATTTACTGAAATATGCATCAAAAACAGTCGGCAACCCAATCAACCTTTGGTAAGAAAACGGAAAAATTTTCAATTTTTGAAGGCATATTACCTTTGGAAAGAATACAATCTCAGACTTGATTTTTTTTTGTGGGTAGCTATTCACTAGTACTGCATGTATTTTAAATATCAACCCTGAGTCTTAATTCCTTTAAGAGCTACAAATTTTTAAAAAGTGAAATTTTTCAAAAAATTCAAATTTTGAGCCTCAATATCTTTGTTGGGACAAAGTTTAAAAATCTGAAATTTTTACCTTCAAACCCTCTTATGGTTGTTATACTGCTGTATAAATTTCATCTTTGAGATTTTGTTTTAAGCCAAGTTACAATATCATGAAAATCGCAAAAAACCCATAAGCTCGGCCTAGTAGGCAATTATTTTACTTAATGTAAACTTAACCTATTTAAAAGTATAATGTCTTGCTTTGGTGTAAAATAATTTGAGTGTTTGAAATTTTAAATAACTTTATCACGTTATTTTCAGGTTTACAAAAAAAATAAAAAAAAAACTTTGTACATTTATTCAATATTGCTGGCTTATTCATTCATTTGAGTCAGAGCAAGTGCACTGTACTTAAAAACGACTGTAAAAGAAATAGTCGAAACGTTGCACAAAATTAGAAAGCTTTAATAAACTCTCTAGAGCATCCTGGACATATAAATTCTGTTTCTAATATCATTTCCCGTCAGATGTTTATGGCTATCGTATTTCTAAGATTATACATGTCCGAAAAATGAAGGAATATCAATTTATAATATAAATCTTATTTTTATGACGATTACTATTTAATTTTTTTCCCCATCATACGTGAGAGGAAATTTTTAAGAATTTTTTTTTTTTTTTTTGGGGCGGGTGATTACTCCACTCGTATGTATGCTCAGAGGGTTTTTTTTTTAGATGTGTTATTGATGTCCGCTGTACGTGTGTTCGCAGCCATAACGACCTCGCCTGGAATGTCCGAAGTTTCGTCCACAATCGGCTGAGCAAATTCAACCTGACCGCCGACTTGAGGATGGTCTCGCCGTGGTCGAGCAGCCCCTGGTCACAAACAGATTTGCCTCGACTCAGGCAGGGACTTGTCGGCGCTCAGGTAGGACAGACATCTTAACAACTTGCTTTAAACAAAGTCTATAGCCTATATCGCCTACCTTTTGCTCAAAATAACGCCTCCCAATAAACGTATTTCCCCTCCTAAATGCATCAATTTAATGTCTCTTATGTATCACCACTACTCATAAAACTACTTCGTGAAATCGTTATATACAAAATATTTAATTCTTGAAACAAACTATTATTAATTTGAGAGGTTTTAAATAAAATAAATTTTTTTTCTTTTTTCCTGGATCTATATTTTACGAAAACCGGCTGATGAGCATTAACAGTTTCGGCCATATTGCCATCTTCAGGTCTAAAATACAAAGAATATGGCCCAAAATGATAGATAATATTCTTTAGCGATGGAAAATGGCTGTAGATTTTAATTTGGATATAGGAGACGTATCAAGTCAAAGATATTAAATAAAAAACTTTTAATTAATTATTAATCACGACCATCATCAGGACTAAAATACAAAATTCTGATGAAGGTCGTGATTAGCAACCGAAACGATGACAATTAATAATTAAATAGAAGTTTTTTTATTTAATTTCCTTGCCTACAGCCACTTTTCATTGCTAAAGAATATTATCTATCAGTTTCGGCTATATTCTTTGTATTTTAGACCTGAAGATGGCAAAATGGCAGAAACTGTTAATGCACATCTGTCGTTTTTCGTAACATATAGATCCTGGAAAAATATCTTTTTAATCTGGTCCATCTGGTCTGGTCTAACTGGACTCATCAATATCTCGTAGCTTCCTTAAAATCAACTTGGACTGTTTCAAAGATTGATATTATTTTAAGAATACAAAAAAGTGAGTGTGGGTGCACTACTATCAGTGTTTATTTATTTAATAGACGTTTTGGCATGATCAAGGAGCTGCGAAAGTCCGCCATAGGCGGATTCATACCAGCTGGAGGGACGGCACAAAGAGGGAGGGCCCTGGCTATAAATAGCATGAGATTATTTTAAAATTTGATTATCTCTAAAAGATCTAACCTCAAATCCTATCCTTATCCGTTCGAGTATTTTACCTTCAAATTCTTATCATAATTATCTTATCAAAAATTTAATTTATTTTTTATTTTTTATTATCTATTCAGATGCCATTCTGTCTAACTAGAAAAATCCCGAAAAATGCTACGCCACTAGTAGTTTGAAAGGAGAGGGGGGAGGGGAGGGGAGGGGAGGGGAAGTTTTACCCCCCACCCCCACCATAATTTTAATTGTTTAAGCAAAGTGCAACGGATGCTGCGTTACTGATTACCATAAAAGAATTTTCGTCGACTAATCCCTTCATTTAAGGGATTATTAAATAGGAATGAACATTTTCTCTTTGAGGTTATTTGCATACTATAATTGTGTATATTAAAAAAATAAAATGGAATTACATCGGTTTAGTATTGATAGTTTATTTGTTTTTATTAATAAATAGTTATACAGTAGCTACTTTGCCTTTGAAAAATGAATCTAATATTCGACATTTAATAGGAACTATTTTCTAAATTTTCAACACAAATACAAAAATCATTAAAATTACAATTTAGTCTTAATTTTCGACAAAATTTTAAAACTTGGAATTATTACAAGCAATATAAATGAAGAAAGAAAAAAATAAATTGAAATTGGCTACCAATCATATTGAAATAAATGGCCTCTGATGCCGAAAAGACACAAAAAAAAAAAATTAAACCTTCTTCAAACAATTTTTAGATCTGAAGATGGTCTAAACTTTGAACCGAAACGATAACCGATTTATGCATACTTCTCTTTATTTGTTTGCACATCTCTACTCTACAGACATATTTTTTTGTATGATTTTATAATAGGTCTGTTCGTTTCGCTTGCCATTGCAGTATAATTTACACATTTTGCCCTGCATTCTGTTTGTTTGCAAAATTTGCACCTTTTGACAAAAATAGCGTGCACTTTTTACCATGGCAAGTGAAATTAACATACCTATAGGTAATATATAGGTACCCATATTATAATGTAAGGCAAAGTAGGTTCAATAAAACACCCAGTTTCGGCCTAAATTCTTTGTAATCTACTCCTGTAATCAAACCAGGTTTTGTTGTGCCTTGTACAAATTGTCTCGTTCCCGTTGTCCAAGGAGCATGTTCCCAATTAACAGAAGATGGCTCAATGATGAATTATTTAAACCGAAACGTCCTATTCTGCGATTTTTTTTTGAACCCCATTTAAAATTATAATAAAATTTTAAAATTTTGTCGAAAATATTTTATTTAAATTATAATTTTAATGATTTGTATTTGTATTTGTTTGGAATAAATTACAAAGTATCTCAACTTAATCGCTCTGAATATTTCTCTGTATCCAGTCCAGATACGCAGACACCCTTGTATAAACTCCCGGGTATCCTTCAACAGCGCAATGATCTCCTTCACCTTTCATTGACCAAGAAGCGATCCCGATTTGTTCGCCATTGCTAACCAAAGGGGAGCCGGAATCGCCCTTAAATGAAAAAATAAATAAAAAGAATTAGAGATATTGGGATAGTAATATGACATGCCTAGGGCTCGGATTTATAGGCACTAAAAATCTGTAAAATAGGCAGGTAACTAAGCACTAAAACCTATAAAAATAGGCACTTAAAAAAGCATTATTTAAGAAATAATATAAAAAAAATTGATGTCTTATTTTTGGAAACAAAGATAAAACATTTCCCTTATTTGCACAGAGTTGGCTGAATCGCCATCCGTTGTAAAATTAGATTCACCTTTTATCCACTGCCGAAAGGCTTCTTTGGTTGATTTTGGTTTCGGCATTGCTTGTCTCTTACAAATTTGACTTACTGCTTCCAATGAGAATAGGTTAGGGGAACTCCCCAAAATAGGCTTTAATTTGTTCATCTAGCCGCTAGGTGGCGACGGGGTCATATTTTTGAATGTCTTAGTTGTGATCTAAATTATATTTGATCATGTCGCCGACTAGAGGTTCAAAACATTTTCTTGATAATTCAAAAAAATTTTAAATTTAGGCTATGTATAGCTCGTAAAAAATGGAAATTGTCCATTTCAACTTAAAATAGGCACTAAAAAAGGCATTTATAGATGAAATAGGCACTAAAACCCAGAATCGGCCAAAATAGGCATTATAGGCACTAACAAATGCCTCTTATTTTATTCAGAATTTCATGAAACGTATACATATCATATTGGCCTAAATTTTAAGCCATAAATTAAAAAAAGGCAAATAGGGCGAAATCCGAGGCCTAGACATGACATCGTTTCTCTAAATCACTCGTGGGTCCGCGGTAAAGTACAAGGGGGTCGCAGTACTTAGTTAATTCCATTATTCAATCCCGGACAAAAGAGGATCGTACTTTAGAAAATAATAGCAGAGTGTCCGTATGTCTGTCTGGCCAATTTCCCGTAATTTTGAAACGAAATTTTGCAGTCTTAAGGAGGACGTTATAGAGAGTCTAGAGAGTCCAGGAAAAATACTCGGGTATGCAAATTCCCAAAAGAGGAAGCTCAAAATTCAGAATTTACCCATTGGAAAGCATTGAGTTTTGTCTTTTTTTTTTCTCGGAGATGATCTCGGGGCTATGATTAAGAAAAGGCAAGGGGTCTAGGGAGGCGAAGCATTTATTCAACTTACAGTGCATTGTCCTTTTCCTCCCCAATGCTCTCCTGCGCAGACCATCGTGTCAGTGATTGGAATCACCATATAATCAATAGATGTACAATATTGAGTGCTAAAAACAGTTAGATTTACAAAATATAAATCTGGATTTGGATCATCCTGAAAGAAAAAGAAAAGAAATTCATTAGAATAAATTCAAAGTGGGGGGGGGGGGGCAGCAGCTATTAGAGCCCAAATAAAATATTATCTGCTGATTCGCGACTATAAAATTTCATGAATTACTCAGTTGAGGTGGATAATAGCGATGAGGGGGGGGGGGGGCGAAACTCAACTGAGGCTCCGTTTTTCGTTCGAGCTTTTTTTTAGTATTCTAATTTCGTTTTGGTAATTGTTCTCCGGATTTGTGTTAAAAAATGAATTTATTGTGAAATTAAAAAAAAAAAAGCCGGTAAATAGATCGACAACGGAATTTGTCAATTAGTTTGTAATGAGGTTCTGATGATGATGTTTTAACATCGAAATGTACATAAACCAAATAGAACTCCTTTTTTAAATGCATTTATGTTTGTGTATCTTTCGCGTTAAATAAACTTTCCCTTTTTAGCTCGTCGCGTTTTTAAGCGCAAAGGAAAAAGAAAGTTTTGTTTTAATAAAAAAATCTTCCCATGGATTGAAAAGACAAAGAGAATAAAAGATTCTTCTTCCTGCTCACCACACTTCAATTTATTGCAAATATCTCGGCCCCTGTACAGAGGCCATCTTCATCTGCACTAAAAAATTACAATTTATAAAAATCTTTTTTGAGAGAGATGTGCAGAAAGTATAAAATTATAGAGAAAATTTAGAGCTCATGACGCGACATGCGCTCTAGATTTTGTGTTTTAATTTGGAAGGTTCTTTTTGCCGAATTTTCTTAAATGAATTTTTAAAAACAATGAAAAGATTGTCTTCTGCTGAAATATAAATGTTATTAATTTATTTACAGATGCTAGTAGTTTCGAGGGCGTTTGTCGCCTTCATCAGTCTAATAAATTACATGAAAACTTTCATTGGAATTAATGAGAAAATTTAGAGCGCCTTGTCCCGTCATGAGCTCTAAATTTGATGTATAATTTTATACTTTCTGCACATCTCTCTCAAAAATTTCATAGAAGTAAAAAACAAGATTTTTATAAATTGTAATTTTTTAGTACAGATGTACACTGAAGATGGCTCCTTTATATTTGCGCTAAATTGAAGGGATGAGAGAGAAGAGGCTGGTTTTATTCTCCCTATCTTCCCAATCTACGATTCCCAGCTTTACACAATTACTGAACACAGATCTCCTGTGGAGAAGTGAACTCCAACACGACACCAGATTTTTTCCTAATTTATATTTTGACTCACCCACATAGTTTCATGACTTCCCCATCCTGCAAGGAGTCCCGGAATATCTTCAGCAAGTGTAGAATCCACTTTAGGCAAAACGATTGGCTGCACGTGATCGTTAAATTCAACTTTTGTCTCCAGCTACAAACAAATCAATTACAAAAAAACGCAACACATGAAGTGAAACTTCTTCCAATAAACGATTTAGATCTAAACTTTTGTTTGTTTGTTTGTTACCTTTGCTAAAGCGATATCATTTGTGAGATATCTGGGATCGTAATTTTCATTTAGTATTATTTTGTCAATTTTAATGAATTGTCCTTTAGATGTCTCTGTATTAACGTTCCATCCCAGTAAAGCCTGGATGTTACTTGAAGGGCTTAAAATTAAAAAAAAAATACAATAATTGAATAGTGGAAAATATTTTCTTATTTTCTTATACCTTTTATCGTAGAGGCAAGTGAGTGCAGTTAGAATATATTGATCAGTGACCAGAGAACCTCCGCATAAATGCTTCAGAGGGTTCCCATATTGAATAGATGCCTGAAAGCAAAAATCACAAAAGAGGAGAAAAATATTACAAGTTTCGCTATTTAATTTCATTTGTTAATTCCTATCCTCGGGATCCCCGTTTATATACCCGAGATGCTTTCGTGCAGGAAGACACACCCCGTGAAGTTACATCATTTCCTATCTGCCCTCGTTTCTAGCTAGTGAACTAATCATTATTTCTGGTTCCTTTTATCCAACCTCTTCTATGCTAGGGAGGATGTCCTAGTTTGAGGAGGAACTCCTTTCGAAGAATGCCTCGCTGAGAGGGAAGCTTCTTTACTTCTCCTGGAACAGCAACTCACTCTGTTCGTGGAGTTGCCTGGGATTACCAGATTCCTGGAAGAGAGTTGTTTTAATCCCTATTCTCAGACCAATCAGAAAGTTGTGTGCTGTGCGACCAATCACACCAGATTTTTTATAAATGATGCCTTTATTAAGTTCCTAACTTCATAGATAGCTAATTATATGTGGAAAAAAAACCTAGTTTGTTTTTAACTCGAAGCTTAAGCGTGTTCTAGTTTACTATATTGATGATTTTCTATCTGCCGGATAAGTTTGCTAGTTGACTAGAACTAAAGCACCCGGATTTAGGCTGGGAGGATGTATGGTGTCTATTAGGGCTTTTGATTTTCTGGTTCCTTTTATCCAACCTCTTCTATGCTATCGACAGCGGCGTAAGGACAGACGGACGGACCCATCTCACCCTTTTTTTTTTTTAAAAACATTCACACTTTTTTTTCTCATTCGCACTCACACTCACACACACTCACACAGTCTTTTGGGCAACTTAGGCCATTTAAGACTTTGACGATAACCGTTGTAATATAATATTATCTATTGTGGGTTGAGGCATTTCTATTTAAGCATCTCACCCTTCCTTAAACATCCCTCAACTAAAAAAAAAATATAGGATAAAGCGGGTGGGGTGTGGGCGATTCCGAAGCCCTTGCAAGAAGAATTTTTTTCAATTATTGACAAGAAATAATTTCTACACATTTAGATAAAATATGGAAATATTGAAGGCCATAGAAGAATCCGTATATTTAACTTTAAATTTGTAAAGATCGGCCCAAAAAAGTGAAAGTTAGCCGCATATTTGCCAATTTGACCAAGTGAGCTGTGAATCTTCCATCTTCTTGCAAGGGCTTCGGAATCGCCCACACCCCACCCGCTTTGTCCTATATTTTTTTTTTTTAGTTGAGGGATGTTTAAGGAAGGGTGAGGTGGGTCTGTAGCTGGAATATGTAGAAAATCAGTGAAAAAATTGGGAAAAATCAGAAAATATCGATCATTTTTAATGATTTTTTTGCATTTTAAGGGACAAAATCCTCCCCCACATCCCCCCTTGCATCCAAATGTTAATGTTTTTTAACTTTTCACTTCTCTAGATCTTCTGAAGAAATGTTAAGGCTAAAATATTCCTTTTCATCCCTCCAAATTTTTTTTCGTGGCACTATAATTAACGAAAAGGGTTGGGAATATGTAGGGGGGCTCGCCCCCCGAAAACGGTACGTGCTGGGGGAAAACGAAGGTCATATTTGGATTCAGGAGGTCATTTTACTTAAGAATCAGAAGGAATTTTCTCGGGGCCAGAAAAAAAGTTTCATTTTGATACAAATAATCATTCAATTCATTTTAATAATGATATTATAAAACACCTCTATAAAGCCTTAGTGTTGCATTAAAGTCTTTTTTTAAAATTTACTGTATTTTTAACAAAAATATAAATATTCTCTAAAATTTCACGCTTAAACCTATTAGGCCCAATGCACACGGTGCAACTGAAAAGAAACTCATTGCAAACATATTGATATATCGTCTACTAGTCGCGTTTCAAACAGATATTGCATGAAGGTGCACACAACGGCGTAACCAGCCTTTGAGGGCGGGGGGCGCCCCCTTGCCCCCACCTAGTTATGCTACTGGCTATGGAGGATGTCCTAGTTTGAGGAGGAACTCCTCAAGAAAGCATCACTGAGAGGGACGTCCCTTCCACAGGACGAGATCTCACAGCAACCCCATCTCCTCGTAGAGTTGCCTGAAATGGTTAACGCCATTTGTTTTATAAAGACGCTTTTGACTCATCGAGGCCTTTCTCAAAGCGATGAGATGCGGGAATAATAAGATTTTTTTTTTATTTCATCCTTGGTTTGTCTCTCCCTCAAAATTTCTCAATTTATTTGAAAAATTCTTTGATAAAAAGAATATCAAAAGCATATGCCATGCATTACAAGATGGGGGGGGGGGGGGGGGTGCTGAGGCCATTTCGGGGTTTATTTTTAAATGTATTGATTAAATTATTTGTATCGATGGCAACCAGGGGGGGTTGTTAGAAAATATTTTGTAATTTAAATCATTTTTCAGTCTCCTGAGCAAAGGCGGAAGAGCTACCACTGTGCTAGGGCCAAATTGGACAAAATATTGATATATTCCACTCACCATATAAGGGAATTGTCCCTCTTTGGCCTTTTCTCCTCCTACGACTCTCGGCTGAGGTTTCGCTTCAGCTTAAAAAAAAAAGAAAAAATTCTGAATAAATAATCGCGATCTGATCCTTGGAAAGATCATGATCCTCAACCCTAGATCAGAATCGAGATTGAATCTGCGGATTTTAATTCTCATTTTTAGATCCGATCCTTTGAATCGGAGTTTTGGGTCGTTGAGTTTTGAAACTTCTTCTACGTCCTTATGGAACTAAGCCTCCCTGCATGGGCGTAACTAGGAGGGCCCGGCCTCCTAGAATGTTCGTGAGCCCTCCCAACATTAAGCCCCCCAGCCAAATTCCCTAGTTACGCCCATGCCCCCCTGGCCAACCGCTCCGCCCGCCGACTTGTTTAATTAAAATCAGTTACCTAGCTAGTTTGTTTTTGTATTTACCTGTTAACGAAATCCACACTAAAAGGGTTAAACTCAAAAGCTCCATTCTGAATTCTGAAACTGAATTCATGTCATCTAATTTCTCTCTATTATATAGGCCTACTTCATTTTTTTTTTTTTTTTTTTTATCTTTGAAAAGGTTTCTATAATAAATCTACGTAAACATTTACGATTACGATGAATTGCTATCTTGTCCAAGTAGTCGACATCATCTCTTTATCTCTATTAATGTTAAAACGTGAATTGTGTCGCCACGAGAGGAGTGAGCGATTGGCTTTGTGTGCGTTGCTGGTATATTAGTTAGAAGTTACCCCAGGAACGTTGGGAAAAGTTGTCTTCTTTATTAAAGCCTCAAACAAAATTCTTTGGGAAATTCTAATCAGGATCCCCATTTATTTATCTGAGGTGTTTCCGTGCAAGAAGACACCAACCTCAAACCATCTACAGGCACCCAGTGAAGTTACTTTATTTCCTATCTCTAATTCCTCCTTCTGCGTTCATTTCTAGCTAATCCTTAGTTCTGGTTCCTTATATTTATTTATTTATTTATTTACATACATTGATGCTTTGCTCGTACCCTTCGGGCTTTGAGCTACAATTGTTACATATTTTAACAAATTCTATTAATCTTCCCTGTCGATCCCTCTTGATCATCTCCACCGTCTCCCTATTTATTGGCTCCTCCAATCTTCTCCACCATCCTCTTATCTTCATTCCTATTTCTCTGGAAGTCTCTGCATTCTTCTGCATGCTCCGCCGTCTCCCTTTCTTTTTTGCAGCCCCTGCATGTTTTTCCTCCTCTCCAAATGCTTCCGCATCTCGCTCTTGCCCACAGCTTCTTCGTTTCTTCATTCCATCTTGAATCTTGCCAATATCGTTCCCTTAGTATGTCTTTCTTTATTTCTTTGTAGTATGGGCAGTATCTGGAGTTGTCGATCTTGGTCCAATCTTTTCTGCATGGTTCCCTCCATTTCCGTCCTCATCATTTCTTCCATCGCCCTCACCCTCTTCGGCTCCTCTTCCTCGGTCCAGTCCATGTTCCTTCCTAGTCCCTCTATTCTTCTCCTCTTTTCCTCTCCCCATTGCGTTCCGTTTCTGTTTTCTACTCCTCTCAATATTTCTCTTAGACATTCCCTCGGAATCCTCTCCTCATCCATCTTCAGTATTCTATTCACATATTTGAGTGTTTTCTTCAACGCCACCGACTGCATTTTTACTCTCCCCATTTCCATCCTCCATATATACTCCGGTGTCGTTCTCAGTACCCCCATGATCATCTTCATGTAGCTTGCATGCACTCTCGATAGTTCTGGTTCCTTATATCCAACCTCTTCTATACTGGGGAGGATGTCCTAGTTTGAGGAGGGACTCCTTTCGAAGAAGGCATCAGAACCTTCTTTGCGTCCCTTCAGGACGGGATGTCACACCAACTCCCTCTCCTCGTAGAGATGCCTCGGGGCTATTATAATCAATTATATTTAAAACAAATGCAAACTCTTTTTAAAATAAATATGCAATAACAATTTCCAAAACATTATCTAAGCTACTTTTATTTTGTTTATTTATTTAAATTTTTTCGGCATCAGAGGCCATTTCCTCGTC
>JAKCPI010020970.1:0-23528 GCA_023213315.1 Euborellia annulipes
CCGAACCCGCGACGCCTGGTATATGAGGTTAGCACGCTAACCTCTACGCCATGCCCCGAGGGCATGTAAAAGTTTTTTCTCGTTTTTCTTAAAAAACTTTACATTTGGTTTTATTTCTCATATCTTCAATTATAATGAGAGCGAAAGAGTAAGGAGATTGAGTGCATGGCAACTCGTCAAGGCCAACGAGATCATAAAAGACGACAATATGGAGTGACGTCATCGCCCAAAATAGACAGGCACCCAGACGGCTGTGTCTGGCTGGCGATCTACTAAGCGACCTGAAAACATTGTCTCTTTATATGTTATGTTAAATGTTCAAATTGGGAAATGTCTTTTAAACAAAAGTTGTTCAGAATGATGAATAAAACAATTTTGTGTATACAAATTATTTAAATAAAATTTTGATTTTTCTATTTCCTTCATCAAAAAAGCAATAGAGTTATTAATGTTAAGCAATGCCAAGCTGTACTGAATCTCGGAATGGAGGCAAGAGAATGAGAGAAGTGAAACCTCTAGAAGCCTCTAATCAAAAAAAAATAATCTCACTTTAAAAGACCAAAGACTCGAGTAACTTGTGGGCAAAAAAGCAACAAATTCAATCCACTCAGGCACATAGCAAACAAAAGAAAGCAAAACGTCATCAAAGTCATAAATAAAAATGAAAGAGACGAAATTTTATTTTTTTATTACCTAATAAAATTTGAACTTGTCCTAGTTTTAATGAAAAGGAGGTCATTCACCTCTAGATTTTTATAAAATAAAGGGATTACTCTACGAATTGATTTAATGAATTTAAATAAATAATTATTTATCATGTTTAGGAGATGATGCAAGTGACGTTTTGATTTGGCATGTGTGTGTGTGTGTATTGCCTTTAGCTTGAGCTCAATTGTGTTTGTGTTTCTGGTGTGTGTGTTATAAACTCGATAATTCCTCTTTTAATCGGTATGTTCTATTTATTCTTTATTCCTGCTCTGATATTTATTATAAAAAATAAAAATCTTAGCGCAGTTTAGGAGGAATTATTTATTAGTTGCCCAAATCACCGCCAAGATAGAGGATGGCGCTAGCGTACGGTCAAATTTATTCCTTTCACATGTCAGGCGATTGAAGTTTTCAGAATGGGCTTGAGTGTCAAAAGCTTGGTGCCATCAACATCAAATTTTTTTTTTTATTCAAGGGCTTATAAACTCTATCTAAATTGCAAGTTTCAACAAAATTGTTCTATAATCTTGGATATTAATAACGCGAGAAAGCCAGTTTTTGTGTTTGAGTGACAACAACAGACAGAGGAGCTATCACCACCAAATTTTTTTATATTATTTAAAAAGCATCTAAAAAATAGTTGATTTATTAATTTAAAAAAAAATCGTTTGAGTTAATTTTTAGAAAATCGAAAAAAAACTAAAAAAGTACATCAGTAAAGTACTAGTACTCTTTGGCCGATTTTGTTTAAAAGCTTCTTTACACGAGTTCGGAAGGTGCCTAACTTAAATATAAAATTTCAACCTCGTAGCTCATTTACTTCATGCTCAAAAATGTCCACGCACACAGATCAATTTGCGGGACCCACTTTTTTGGACTCAGGGGGCCTCAAAACATGAATATCCATCAAAATCTCGACATGATCGCAATAATTTCTCTCCCTATATATACTGTATTTCATATATGAAAACAGATAAGAGGAAACGCTAATGGAGAAAATGTAAATTGATTGCAAATATTGATATTTTGGAAGAGATTTCTCAAAAGTGCAGGGTCGCTCGACCATTTTGTAAATAAATAATTTTTTCCCCTAGATTCCTACATTATTTCTGAGTTCAAAAGTGATTTTAAAAAATTTTTTATTTCTTTTGTTACTTCTACGGCGGGCATTTTTGTTTTGCGAAACGCGCTAATTTTGGCGTATTTAAGGGTTTGCGTTAACTTGTATAACTCGGAAACCATACACTCTAGAGTGATGAAACAAAAACCATTTTAGTCAGGAAGAAACAGCCTAAATATTATGTCCAGTACATATTTACTGAAATATGCATCACAAACAGTCTGCAACCCAATCAACCCTTGGTAAGAAAACGGAAAAATTTCAATTTTTGAAGGCATATTACCTTTGGAAAGAATACAATATCAGACTTGATTTTTTTTTTTGTGTGTAGCTATACACTAGTACTGCATGTATTTTAAATATCAACCCTGAGACTTAATTCCTTTAAGAGCTACAAATTTTTAAAAAAGTGAAATTTTTCAAAAAATTCAAATTTTGAGTCTTAATATCTTTGTTGGGACAAAGTTTAAAAATCTGAAATTTTTACCAGCTTATGGTTGTTATACTGCTGTATAAATTTCATCTTTGAGATTTTGTTTTAAGCCAAGTTACAATATCATGAAAATCGCAAAAAACCCATAAGCTCGGCCTAGTAAGCAATTATTTTACTTAATGTAAACTTAACCTATTTAAAAGTATAATGTCTTGCTTTTGTGTAAAATAATTTGAGTGTTTGAAATTTTAAATAACTTTATCACGTTATTTTCAGGTTTACAAAAAATAACAAAAAAACTTTGTACATTTATTCAATATTTCTGGCTTATTCATTCATTTGAGTCAGAGCAAGTGCACTGTACTTAAAAACGACTGTAAAAGAAATAGTCGAAACGTTGCACAAAATTAGAAAGCTTTAATAAACTCTCTAGAGCATCCTGGACATATAAATTCTGTTTCTAATATCATTTCCCGTCCGATGTTTATGGCTATCGTATTTCTAAGATTATACATGTCCGAAAAATGAAGGAATATCAATTTATAATATAAATCTTATTTTTATGACGATTACTATTTAATTTTTTTCCCCAACATACGTGAGAGGAAATTTTTAAGAATTTTTTTTTTTTTTTTTGGGGCGGGTGATTACTCCACTCGTATGTATGCTCAGAGGGTTTTTTTTTTAGATGTGTTATTGATGTCCGCTGTACGTGTGTTCGCAGCCATAACGACCTCGCCTGGAATGTCCGAAGCTTCGTCCACAATCGGCTGAGCAAATTCAACCTGACCGCCGACTCGAGGATGGTCTCGCCGTGGTCGAGCAGCCCCTGGTCACAAACAGATTTGCCTCGACTCAGGCAGGGACTTGTCGGCGCTCAGGTAGGACAGACATCTTAACAACTTGCTTTAAACAAAGTCTATAGCCTATATCGCCTACCTTTTGCTCAAAATAACGCCTCCCAATAAACGTATTTCCCCTCCTAAATGCATCAATTTAATGTCTTTTATCACCACTACTCATGAAACTTCTTCGTGAAATCGTTATATACAAAATATTTAATTCTTGAAACAAAATCATATTATTTTGAGAGGTTTTAATAGACTGGTTGATCTGGTTCAAAAAATAAAATAATTTTTTTTCTTCTTTCCTGGATCTATATATTACGAAAACCGGCTGATGAGCATTAACAGTTTCGACCATATTGCCATCTTCAGGTCTAAAATACAGAGAATATGGCCCAAAATGATAGATAATATTCTTTGAGTGATGGAAAATGGCTGTCGATTTTAATTTGGATATAGGAGACGTATCAAGTCAAAGTGATTAAATAAAAAACTTCTTAGGTAATTATTAATCACGACCTTCATTAGGACTAAAATACGAAATTCTGATGAAGTGTCGTGATTAGCAAGCGAAACGATGACAATTAATAATTAAATAGGAGTTTTATTTAA
This sequence comes from Euborellia annulipes, assembly GCA_023213315.1. Taxonomy (NCBI): domain Eukaryota; kingdom Metazoa; phylum Arthropoda; class Insecta; order Dermaptera; family Anisolabididae; genus Euborellia; species Euborellia annulipes. The sequence goes on from JAKCPI010020970.1 coordinate 3,719, forward strand.
TTTCCTTGCCTACAGCCACTTTTCATTGCTAAAGAATATTATCTATCAGTTTCGGCTATATTCTTTGTATTTTAGACCTGAAGATGGCAAAAATGGCAGAAACTGTTAATGCACATCTGGCGTTTTTACGTAATATATATGGTCCCGGAAAAATCATCTTTATAATCTAGTCCAATCTATTGGCCGAACTGGATTCATCAATATCTCATATAAAAAACTTCCTTAAGATCAACTTGTGGACTGTTTCAAGAGATTGATATTATTTTTAATAAAAAAAGTGAGTGTGGGTGCACTACTATCAGTGTTTATTTATTTAATAGGCGGCGTTTTGGCATGATCCAAGGAGCTTACGAAAGATTCCGCCATAGGCGGGATTCCTATCAGCTGGAGGGACGGCACAAAGGGGCTATATAAATAGCATGAAATTATTTTTAAAATTGATTATCTATATAAAAGATCTAACCTCAAATCCTATCCTTATCGGTTTGAGTGTTTTTTACCTTCAAATTCTTATCATAATTATCTTATCAAGAATTTAATTTATTTTTTTATATTTTTTATTATCTATTCAGATGACCATTCTGTCTAACTAGAAAAAATTCCGAAAAATGCTACGCCACTAGTGAGTTTTGATAGCAGAGGGGAGGAGGGAGGGGAGGGGAGGAGGTTTCACCCCCCACCATAATTATGAATTGTTTTGGTAAAGTGCAACGGATGCTTGCGTTACTGATTACCATAAAAGAATTTTCGTCGACTAATCCCCTTTCATTTGAGGATTATTAAATAGGAATAGACATTTTTCTCTTTGAGGTTATTTTTGCATACTATAATTGTGTATATTAAAAATAAAAAAATGGAATTACATCGGTTTTAGTATTGTTGATAGTTTATTTGTTTTTTATTGCCTTTTTGAAAAATGAATCTAATATTCTGACATTTAATAGAACTATTGTTTGAAACTGAATCTAATATTCGACATTTAGCCGGACTCTTTAAAGACCGAAACTCCTCAAACGCTAATTTTTCGGCAAGGGTGCGGGATGGGGAAAACTGAGACTAAAATTATTTATAATTTTCCCTTTAAATGAAGTTTATTATCCTGATATTTTCGAGGCACAAAAGGCTCTTCTTCTTCAAGGAAGCTGAAAATAATTACAATGTTACCCCAGATTTTTTTTTTTTTACAATGGTTTAACTTACGGCATTTGTTATACCTCATATAACACTCTGCTAACGATTACAAATTGAGGGTTGTGAGCATAGAGGTCGGTTGGTAAAACTAACAATATTACAGCCCTACCAACATGCTGCAAGATTTGTGCCACAATTTCAATTTTGAATTAGTGGATACAGTTAAAATTCTCTGTAGAGAAGAAAACTGGTACAAAAGATATTTCAAAGAATCTTGCTACATCCACCTTAATATTAAAGGGCAGTAAACTTTAGAATGGACACTATTAACTTAAATTGGTGAATATAAAATTCTTTTGACTCATAAATGGCTTTTTCCCCCCCTCAGCCAGCATCTCGTTTTTGTTTTTGTTTTTGTTAAACAATAGTCGTGTTTTTCCTTGTCTGATATTTTTTTTAGATAAAATTCTAAATTTTATTAATGCTAAAAAATAAATAGGTTTAAATGAATTTTGTGCATGTAAAAAATGTATTGATTATTAGTTTTAAGAAAAAAGAGAAAGAAAAAAAAAAAAATAATTGACTGAGGTTGAATAAACTAATAAAGCCTGGATTTAAATAGATTTAAACTAATGTTATATTAATACATTTAATTTGAAAAAATAAAGAATAAATGAAATTGTAATTAAAATTATCTAATCAGAATGTCCACTCGAGTAACCGAGGTCAAATGGCTTTGTTTATGCAAAAAATCTTGGCTGTCATTATAATGTTGGCAGAGTGTTAAATGAGGTATAACAATGCCTTTTATGTTAAACTATTGTAAAAATATTTTGGTAACATTGTAATTATTTTTCAGCTTCCTCTGAAGAAGAAGAGCCTTTTGTGCATTCGAGAGTATCCAGCGATATATCAAACTCGTTTGGGGAAAATTATAAATAATTTTATTTTTGTTTTCCCCATCCTGCCTTGCCGGAAGAAATTAGCGTTTGAGGAGTTTCGGTCTACATTTCTCTCGGCATCACTCAATTAAGCTTCAATCCCACTATTTTCTAAATTTTCAACACAAATACAAAAATCATTAAAATTACAATTTAGTCTTAATTTTCGACAAAATTTTAAAACTTGGAATTATTACAAGCAATATAAATGAAAGAAAGAAAAAAATAAATTGAAATTGGCTACCAATCATTTGAAATCGTATGGCCTCTGATGCCGAAAAGACACAAAAAAAAAAATTAAACGGTTCTTCAAACAATTTTTAGATCTGAAAGATGGTCTAAACTTTGAACCAAAACTTGATAACCGATTTATACATACTTCTCTTTATTTGTTTGCACATCTCTACTCTACAGACATATTTTTTGTATGATTTTATAATAGGTCTGTTCGTTTCGCTTGCAATTGCAGTATAATTTACACATTTTGCCCTGCATTCTGTTTGTTTGCAAAATTTGCACCTTTTGACAAAAATAGCGTGCACTTTTTACCATGGCAAGTGAAATTAACAAACCTATAGGTATATATATAGGTACCCATATTATAATGTAAGGCAAAGTAGGTTCAATAAAACACCCAGTTTCGGACTAAATTCTTTGTAATCTACTCCTGTAATCAAACCAGGTTTTGTTGTGCCTTGTACAAATTGTCTCGTTCCCGTTGTCCAAGGAGCATGTTCCCAATTAACAGAAGATGGCTCAATGATGAATTATTTAAACCGAAACGTCCTATTCTGCGATTTTTTTGAACCCCATTTAAAATTATAATAAAATTTTAAAATTTTTGTCGAAAATATTTTATTTAAATTATAATTTTAATGATTTGTATTTGTATTTGTTTTGAATAAATTACAAAGTATCTCAACTTAATCGCTCTGAATATTTCTCTGTATCCAGTCCAGATACGCAGACACCCTTGTATAAACTCCCGGGTATCCTTCAACAGCGCAATGATCTCCTTCACCTTTCATTGACCAAGAAGCGATCCCGATTTGTTCGCCGTTGCTAACCAAAGGGGAGCCCGAATCGCCCTTAAATGAAAAAATAAATAAAAAGAATTAGAGATATTGGGATAGTAATATGACATGCCTAGGGCTCGGATTTATAGGCACTAAAAATCTGTAAAATAGGCAGGTAACTAAGCACTAAAACCTATAAAAATAGGCACTTAAAAAGGCATTATTTAAGAAATAATATAAAAAAAAATTGATGTCTTATTTTTTGGAAACAAAGATAAAACATTTCCCTTATTTGCACAGAGTTGGCTGAATCGCCATCCGTTGTAAAATTAGATTCACCTTTTATCCACTGCCGAAAGGCTTCTTTGGTTGATTTTGGTTTCGGCATTGCTTGTCTCTTACAAATTTGACTTACTGCTTCCAATGAGAATAGGTTAGGGGAACTCCCCAAAATAGGCTTTAATTTGTTCATCTAGCCGCTAGGTGGCGACGGGGTCATATTTTTGAATGTCTTAGTTGTGATCTAAATTATATTTGATCATGTCGCCGACTAGAGGTTCAAAACATTTTCTTGATAATTCAAAAAAATTTTAAATTTAGGCTATGTATAGCTCGTAAAAAATGGAAATTGTCCATTTCAACTTAAAATAGGCACTAAAAAAGGCATTTATAGATGAAATAGGCACTAAAACCCAGAATCGGCCAAAATAGGCATTATAGGCACTAACAAATGCCTCTTATTTTATTCAGAATTTCATGAAACGTATACATATCATATTGGCCTAAATTTTAAGCCATAAATAAAAAAGGCAAATAGGGCGAAATCCGAGGCCTAGACATGACATCGTTTCTCTAAATCACTCGTGGGTCCGCGGTAAAGTACAAGGGGGTCGCAGTACTTAGTTAATTCCATTATTCAATCCCGGACAAAAGAGGATCGTACTTTAGAAAATAATAGCAGAGTGTCCGTATGTCTGTCTGGCCAATTTCCCGTAATTTTGAAACGAAATTTTGCAGTCTTAAGGAGGACGTTATAGAGAGTCTAGAGAGTCCAGGAAAAATACTCGGGTATGCAAATTCCCAAAAGAGGAAGCTCAAAATTCAGAATTTACCCATTGGAAAGCATTGAGTTTTGTCTTTTTTTTTTTCTCGGAGATGATCTCGGGGCTATGATTAAGAAAAGGCAAGGGGTCTAGGGAGGCGAAGCATTTATTCAACTTACAGTGCATTGTCCTTTTCCTCCCCAATGTTCTCCTGCGCAGACCATCGTGTCAGTGATTGGAATCACCATATAATCAATAGATGTACAATATTGAGTGCTAAAAACAGTTAGATTTACAAAATATAAATCTGGATTCGGATCATCCTGAAAGAAAAAGAAAAGAAATTCATTAGAATAAATTCAAAGTGGGGGGGGGGGGCAGCAGCTATTAGAGCCCAAATAAAATATTATCTGCTGATTCGCCACTATAAAATTTCATGAATTACTCAGTTGAGGTGGATAATAGCGATGGGGGGGGGGGGGCGAAACTCAACTGAGGCTCCGTTTTTCGTTCGAGCTTTTTTTTAGTATTCTAATTTCGTTTTGGTAACTTTTTCTCCGGATTTGTGTTAAAAAATGAATTTATTGTGAAATTAAAAAAAAAGCCGGTAAATACCCTGGTAGGAATTGCCAATGCTGACAATTGGCCGAACCTTGGGCCAGTTGTCATTTGCCAAGCCTTGAGTAGTGACCATTGGGCCAAGCCTGCTCCGAGGCTTGGCCCAATGGTATTATATTATTAAACCGAGCCTTGGGAAGACGATTGGGCCAAGCCTGGTCCGAGGCTTGGCCCAATGGTATTATATTATTAAACCGAGCCTTGGGTAATGACCATTGGGCCAAGCCTGGTCCGAGGCTTGGCCCATTGGTATTATATTATTAAACCGAGCCTTGGGAAGACGATTGGGCCAAGCCTGGTCCGAGGCTTGGCCCATTGGTATTATATTATTAAACCGAGCCTTGGGAAGACGATTGGGCCAAGCCTGGTCCGAGGCTTGGCCCAATGGTATTATATTATTAAACCGAGCCTTGGGTAATGACCATTGGGCCAAGCCTGGTCCGAGGCTTGGCCCAATGATATTAAATTATTAAAACGAGCCTTGGGTAGTGACCATTGGGCCAAGCCTGGTCCGAGGCTTGGCCCAATGGTATTATATTATTAAACCGAGCCTTGGGTAATGACCATTGGGCCAAGCCTGGTCCGAGGCTTGGCCCAATGATATTAAATTATTAAAACGAGCCTTGGGAAGACGATTGGGCCAAGCCTGGTCCGAGGCTTGGCCCAATGGTATTATATTATTAAACCGAGCCTTGGGTAATGACCATTGGGCCAAGCCTGGTCCGAGGCTTGGCCCAATGATATTAAATTATTAAAACGAGCCTTGGGTAGTGACCATTGGGCCAAGCCTGGTCCGAGGCTTGGCCCATTGGTATTATATTATTAAACCGAGCCTTGGGTAGTGACCATTGGGCCAAGCCTGGTCCGAGGCTTAGCCCAATGGTTAATTGACCCATCATATAATTAAAAAAAAAAAAAATTAAATTAAATCAAGTACTATTAATTGAAAAAAACAGTAAAATATTAGGGTCGACCGAAACAAGATTCACGAAACCGAAACGAAACCGAATATTCGGCCTCAACCTAGTTTCGGCCGAAACCGTAACCGAAACCGAAACTTGTATTTCTTATAAAAATTTTTTTTCATTTTACCTTTTTTTTTTTTTGAATTTTTTTCCCTCCCGTGAAAATCATTTACCTTTTTTTAGGGAGACTAAAATTTTCTCCCTCAAGTGCAAATTATTTGACCTTTTTTTTTTTTTTTTGCATGCGAGTCTCATCCCATTTTTCAGACTCTGGTTTCGGCCGGCCGAAAGGTTCGGCCACTTTTTGGCCGAAACCGAAACTACGGCCGAAACCATGATTTTTGGCCGAAACTGGCGAAACCGTAACCGAAACCGAATATTCGGTCGGTTCCTATAAAATATATTTTAAATCTGGTGATTGTTTGATAAAGTTTATTTAGCTAAAATAAAAGGCAAATCAAATAGCTTAAAAAAGAGTCATATCAATATAACAACTGTGTACGAGAGCGTAAAGGCATTGACAAATGAAGAACAAAACCAAAAAGCTCGAGTTCAAATCTCTCGAGAAACAACTTTTTTTTCCTCGAGGCTTGGATCGACCATCCATTTTTTTGTTTTCCAAGACTTGGGCCAACCTTGGTTTTTTTGATTCTCGAGGCTTGGGCCAACCTTGGTTTTTTTGATTCCCAAGGCTGGGTACATTGTTATCATTCCAAGGCTTGGACCAAGCCTAGCCCAATGGTTAGACAAGGCTTGCGCCAAACCTCGCCCAATGCTCGGCACGATTGGTCCAAGCCTGGTCCGAGGCTTGGCCCAATTGTGTGTTCCTACCAGGGTAGATCGCCAACGGAATTTGTCAATTAGTTTGTAATGAGGTTCTGATGATGATGTTTTAACATCGAAATGTACATAAACCAAATAGAACTCCTTTTTTTAAATGCATTTATGTTTGTGTATCTCTTGCAAAACGCGTTAAATAAACTTTCCCTTTTTAGCTCGTCGCGTTTTTAAGCGCAAAGGAAAAAGAAAGTTTTGTTTTAATAAAAAAATCTTCCCATGGATTGAAAAGACAAAGAGAATAAAAGATTCTTCTTCCTGCTCACCACACTTCAATTTATTGCAAATATCTCGGCCCCTGTACAGAGGCCATCTTCAGGTCATCTGCACTAAAAAATTACAATTTATAAAAATCTTTTTTGAGAGAGATGTGCAGAAAGTATAAAATTATAGAGAAAATTTAGAGCTCATGACGCGACATGCGCTCTAAATTTTGTGTTTTAATTTGGAACGTTCTTTTTGCCGAATTTTCTTAAATGAATTTTTAAAAACAATGAAAAGATTGTCTTCTGCTGAAATATAAATGTTATTAATTTATTTACAGATGCTAGTAGTTTCGAGGGCGTTTGTCGCCTTCATCAGTCTAATGAAAACTTTCATTGGAATTAAAGAGAAAATTTAGAGCGCCTTGTCCCGTCATGAGCTCTAAATTTGATGTATAATTTTATACTTTCTGCACATCTCTCTCAAAAATTTCATAGAAGTAAAAAACAAGATTTTTATAAATTGTAATTTTTTAGAACAGATGTTGGTACACTGAAGATGGCTCCTTTATATTTGGACTAAATTGAAGGGATGAGAGAGAGAAGAGGCTGGTTTTATTCTCCCTATCTTCCCAATCTACGATTCCCAGCTTTACACAATTACTGAACACAGATCTCCTGTGGACAAGATCGAATTCAACTTCCAATCACTGACACCAGATTTTTTCCTAATTTATATTTTGACTTACCCACATAGTTTCATGACTTCCCCATCCTGCAAGGAGTCCCGGAATATCTTCAGCAAGTGTAGAATCCACTTTAGGCAAAACGATTGGCTGCACGTGATCGTTAAATTCAACTTTTGTCTCCAGCTACAAACAAATCAATTACAAAAAAACGCAACACATGAAGTGAAACTTCTTCCAATTAACTATTTAGATCTAAACTTTTGTTTGTTTGTTACCTTTGCTAAAGCGATATCATTTGTGAGATAGCTGGGATCGTAATTTTCATTTAGTATTATTTTGTCAATTTTAATGAATTGTCCTTTGGATGTCTCTGTATTAACGTTCCATCCCAGTAAAGCCTGGATGTTACTTGAAGGGCTTAAAATTAAAAAAAATACAATAATTGAATAGTGGAAAATATTTTCTTATTTTCTTATACCTTTTATCGTAGAGGCAAGTGAGTGCAGTTAGAATATATTGATCAGTGACCAGAGAACCTCCGCATAAATGCTTCAGAGGGTTCCCATATTGAATAGATGCCTGAAAGCAAAAATCACAGAAGAGGAGAAAAATATTACAAGTTTCGCTATTTAATTTCATTTGTTAATTCCTATCCTCGGGATCCCCGTTTATATACCCGAGATGCTTTCGTGCACGAAGACACACCCCGTGAAGTTACATCATTTCCTATCTGTCGTTTCTACCTAGTGAACTAATCCTTATTTCTGGTTCCTTTTATCCAACCTCTTCTAAGCTATGGAGGATGTCCTAGTTTGAGGAGGAACTCCTTTCGAAGAATGCCTCGCTGAGAGGGAAGCTTCTTTACTTCTCCTGGAACAGCAACTCACTCTGTTCGTGGAGTTGCCTGGGATTACCAGATTCCTGGAAGAGAGTTGTTTTAATCCCTATTCTCAGACCAATCAGAAAGTTGTGTGCTGTGCGACCAATCACACCAGATTTTTTATAAATGATGCCTTTATTAAGTTCCTAACTTCATAGATAGCTAATTATATGTGGAAAAAAAAACCTAGTTTGTTTTTAACTCGAAGCTTAAGCGTGTTCTAGTTTACTATATTGATGATTTTCTATCTGCCGGATAAGTTTGCTAGTTGACTAGAACTAAAGCACCCGGATTTAGGCTGGGAGGATGTATGGTGTATTTTATTAATTTGAAAAAATTTGGAATCTCTTTGTTTTGAATTAACATATATTTCCTGCTATTTTTAATAAAAAATAATAGAAGTTATCTCATTATTATTATTTATTTGTAATATATATTATTATTACTTAATTAAAGGCTTATATTGCCTAAAATGTCTTTATTAAGGAACCGATTAAACAGCTGATTGAAAAAGTCGGCCATGTTGGCTTCTTAGACAGTCGGAACTACGTCACGATACGGACTCTGGGGCTAACCAATTTTGTTGGATCGTGACGTAGCTCCGGCTGCCTGAGAAGCCAACATGGCCGACTTTTTCAATCAGCTGTTTGATCGGTTCCTTAATAAAGACATTTTAGGCAATATAAGGCTTTAATTAAGTAATAATAATATATATTACAAATAAATAATAATAATGAGATAACTTCTATTATTTTTTATTAAAAATAGCAGGAAATATGTTAATTCAAAACAAAGAGATTCCAAATTTTTTCAAATTAATAAAAAATTTAATAGTAACTTAAGAAATATTTTTACTTAAAATTTAATAAAAATATTTCTTGATATAACGATAATTAGTTTTATAAAGATTTTTTAGAAATAAATTACTGGGAAGGAAAATAGTATCTTTTAAGTAAAAAACATTGTTTACACCGACGTCAAGCTTATATTTATAAATTTATATATATATATAAGTATATATGTTTATATATATTTATATATATATATATATGTCGTCGGTGTAAACGGTCGGTATATATATACAAATATATATAGTTGGGAACCTTTCATCCAACAAAAAATAAACAAAATATAGGTGGGAACTTTACATCCAATAAATAAATAAAAATAACAAATATATACAGTAAGTATATTAGGGGGGTATGACTTTTCGACTTTTTTTTTTTAAGATTTCCTGTATCATGACTCAATGAACTCTTGTGTAAATGTATTTTTTTTTTTATAATTATTTACAAAATATAATTAACACTATTAGTGATTCATTAAATATTTAAACATATTGTTTTCAAAATTCTGATTTATCAATTTTAGAATTCTAATATTTAGAGAGTTGTGGGATGATTTCTAATAGATGTCAGGACAGTTTATTGTCAAGAAAATTTCTTTTTTTTTTTGTACCTTTATATATTTTGTAAAGTTTGCAATGATTAGTTAAATTTTATATTTCTTTTTTTATAGTTCAATAGTGTATTATTTTAATTTATTAACAAACCAGGGCCGACGTTTCGGTCACATATGGGACCATCTTCAGGACTACAAATGATAGAAAAAGAACATTTAAGAGGAGATACAATCAATTACATAAAATTTCATCATTTTTTTTGTTTTTGTTATTATATTTATAATTAGCCAGGTTAATGTCCGAAAATACATACAATCCTCGCCAAGTGATATTGGGCATTCACAAATATACGTAAATTAATCATGATCATGCCTCAAATTTTATTCTTATCATACCATGGACAGAGAGTGAATGATCATTTTATTACATTTCTCTTCCTTTTATAAGAAAGTTATTTATATATTTAAACCATCGCCCCCCCCGCGGGCCCCCCGGCCATTATAGATAAACACTGTTATTCTTAATATATGATTAAAAGAAAAGAAAAGAAGGAATCGACAGGAACATGTAGATGAAGGCAGCCAGCAAAGAACAAAAACTTTATTTAAATATCGTCGACGTTTCGGAACTCGTCCCTCCCATCTTCAGGACGATAAATTGTTAATGTTGTTTAGATTGATACATATAGGTCATACAAAATTGCAAACACTAAATTAGTCTTTTACTCTTGGTCAGTGCTGATGTTTCGGGCCCATTCAACAATAAATTAAGCCCAGGCACCTACTACGATTCTCATAGACAATTTAACATACATTTAATGGTATATGCAGATTTGTGTTTGCCATTTTGTATGACCTATATGTATCAATCTAAACAACATTAACAATTTATCGTCCTGAAGATGGGAGCGACGAGTTCCGGAAACGTCGACGATATTTAAATAAAGTTTTTGTTCTTTGCTGGCTGTCTTCATCTACCTGTTCCTTTTGATTATCACTCAGCCATTAATTTCTTTTCAAACGAAAAGAAGGAATATTTAAAAAAAGTTAATATAGACATTCCCATTTTGATACAAATAATCATTCAATTCATTTTAATAATGATATTATAAAACACCTCTATAAAGCCTTATTAAAGTCTTTTTTTTAAATTTACTGTATTGTTAACAAAAAATATAAATATTCTCTAAAATTTCACGCTTAAACCTATTAGGCCCAATGCACACGGTGCAACTGAAAAGAAACTCATTGCAAACATATTGATATATCGTCTACTAGTCGCGTTTCAAACAGATATTGCATGGAGGTGCACACAGCGGCGTAACCAGCCTTTGAGGGCGGGGGCGCCCCCCTTGCCCCCACCTAGTTACGCTACTGGCTATGGAGGATGTCCTAGTTCGAGGAGGAACTCAAGAAAGCATCACTGAGAGGGACTCCCTTCCACAGGACGAGATCTCACAGCAACCCCATCTCCTCGTAGAGTTGCCTGAAATGGTTAACGCCATTTGTCTTATAAAGACGCTTTTGACTCATCGAGGCCTTCCTCAAAGCGGGAATAATAAGATTTTTTTTTTTATTTCATCCTTGGTTTGTCTCTCCATCAAAATTTCTCAATTTTTTTGAAAAATTCTTTGATAAAAAGAATATCAAAAGCATATGCCATGCATTACAAGATGGGGGGGGGGTGCTACGGCCATTTCGGGGTTTATTTTTAAATGTATTAATTAAATTATTTGTATCGATGGCAACCAGGGGGGTTGTTAGAAAATATTTTGTAATTTAAATCATTTTTCAGTCTCCTGAGCAAAGGCGGAAGAGCTACCACTGTGCTAGGGCCAAATTGGACAAAATATTGATATATTCCACTCACCATATAAGGGAATTGTCCCTCTTTGGCCTTTTCTCCTCCTACGACTCTCGGCTGAGGTTTCGCTTCAGCTTAAAAAAAAAAGAAAAAAATTCTGAATAAATAATCGCGATCTGATCCTTGGAAAGATCATGATCCTCAACCCTAGATCAGAATCGAGATTGAATCTGCTGATTTTAATTCTGATTTCTAGATCCGATCCTTTGAATCGGAGTTTTAGGTCGTTGAGTTTTGAAACTTCTTCTACGTCCTTATGGAACTAAGCCTTCCTGCATGGGCGTAACTAGTAGGGCCCGGCCTTCTAGAATGTTCGTGAGCCCTCCCAACATTAAGCCCCCCAGCCAAATTCCCTAGCTACGCCCATGCCCCCCCTGGCTAACCGCTCCGCCCGCCGACTAGTTTAATTAAAATCAGTTAGCTAGCGAGTTTGTTTTTTGTATTTACCTGTTAACGAAATCCACACTAAAAGGGTTAAACTCAAAAGCTCCATTCTGAATTCTGAAACTGAATTCATGTCATCTAATTTCTCTCTATTATATAGGCCTACTTCATTTTTTTTTTTTTTTTATCTTTGAAAAGGTTTCTATTATAAATCTACGTAAACATTTTCGATTGCGATGAATTGCTATCTTGTCCAAGTAGTCGACATCATCTCTTTATCTCTATTTATGTTAAAACGTGAATTGTGTCGCCACGAGAGGAGTGAGCGATTGGCTTTGTGTGCGTTGCTGGTATATTAGTTAGAAGTTACCCCAGGAACGTTGGGAAAAGTTGTCTTCTTTATTAAAGCCTCAAACAAAATTCTTTGGGAAATTCTAATCAGGATCCCCATTTATTTATCCGAGGTGCTTCCGTGCAAGAAGACACACAACCTCAAACCATCTACAGGCACCCAGTGGAGTTACTTTATTTCCTATCTCTAACTCCTCCTTCTGCGTTCATTTCTAGCTAATCCTTAGTTCTGGTTCCTTATATTTATTTATTTATTTATTTACATACATTGATGCTTTGCTCGTACCCTTCGGGCTTTGAGCTACAATTGTTACATATTTTAACAAATTCTATTAATCTTCCCTGTCGATCCTCTTGATCATCTCCACCGTCTCCCTATTTATTGGCTCCTCCAATCTTCTCCACCATCCTCTTATCTTCATTCCTATTTCTCTGGAAGTCTCTGCATTCTTCTGCATGCTCCGCCGTCTCCCTTTCTTTTTGCAGCCCCTGCATGTTTTTCCTCCTCTCCAAATGCTTCCGCATCTCGCTCTTGCCCACAGCTTCTTCGTTTCTTCATTCCATCTTGAATCTTGCCAATATCGTTCCCTTAGTATGTCTTTCTTTATTTCTTTGTAGTATGGGCAGTATCTGGAGTTGTCGATCTTGGTCCAATCTTTCTGCATGGTTCCCTCCATTTCCGTCCTCATCATTTCTTCCATCGCCCTCACCCTCTTCGGCTCCTCTTCCTCGGTCCAGTCCATGTTCCTTCCTAGTCCCTCTATTCTTCTCCTCTTTTCCTCTCCCCATTGCGTTCCGTTTCTGTTTTCTACTCCTCTCAATATTTCTCTTAGACATTCCCTCGGAATCCTCTCCTCATCCATCTACAGTATTCTATTCACATATTTGAGTGTTTTCTTCAACGCCACCGACTGCATTTTTACTCTCCCCATTTCCATCCTCCATATATACTCCGGTGTCGTTCTCAGTACCCCCATGATCATCTTCATGTAGCTTGCATGCACTCTCGATAGTTCTGGTTCCTTATATCCAACCTCTTCTATACTGGGGGGGATGTCCTAGTTTGAGGAGGGACTCCTTTCGAAGAAGTCATCAGAACCTTCTTTACGTCCCTTCAGAAAGGGAAGTCACACCAACTCCCTCTCCTCGTAGAGATGCCTCGGGGCTATTATAATCAATTATATTTAAAACAAATGCAAACTCTTTTAAAATGAAATTGCAATAACAATTTCCAAAACATTATCTAAGCTACTTTTATTTTGTTTATTTATTTAAATTTTTTCGGCACCAGAGGCCATTTCCTCGTCTGTTTGGTTTGTAGCCAAATTCAATTGAAACAAATGGGAAGGTATGCAAACCTCTTAAGCCCTAGCACCTAGCACAAAACGCATAACTCCAACAATTTGACATTGTTGTTTAATTATATTTGAATTAGGGTATAATGGAGTATATTTTTTTTAGAGCATCTAAAGGTTTTGTTGAGCATCAGTTCCCACTTTTTAGTTTTGCATTGTACGTATTTCTTCAGGAATTGTTTATGGTTTGTTGGTACAGGCCTTAAATTTTACAATAGTGAGACATCAAATACAAAGATCGAACAAACTTCCAAACAATAAAAATATTTTGATTATACCCTCAAATGTTCGTTATTATATCATGATATTATTCTTAAATGCTTGATAGTGGAGATGATGGGAGTAACTAGGAGGTGCCAGAGCGGGCCTGCCCCCCCCCCCCCCAAAAAAAAAAAAGCTCCTTGCCCCAAGAAAAATTGAGAAAATATGAGGCTTTTCAGGCCCACCGGAGTATAACTGGTCCCATGGCCCCCCCTCAGCCAAATTCTCTAGTTACGCCCATGGTGGAGATAGAAGAATGCCTATTCTATTAGCATTCGATCTGTATAGAAGAGTCTTGTTTATACATGCCTTAAAACAACTAATTATTCCTGGTCTTCATAGGGATAATAAAAAGTAATAAATAATAACTAAATTTTATTTGGATAAATAAATTCTTTTTAACAAATAAAAAAACAATAAATTATGAGTTGCTTTCGATCTTTTCTTGAATCCAATCGTGATATGCAGAGACTCTGGTGAAAACTCCTGGGTAGCCTTTAATAGCACAATTCCCGTCATCGTCTTTCTTTGACCAGGAAACTACGCCAACTTGTTCTCCGTTGCTCACCAAAGGTCCGCCAGAATCACCCTGGAAGTTTCAATAGTTGTAGACACATGCAGGTAAATCTTAGTAAATTGTAGGTCATAAGTACTTACTGAGCATTGTCCTTTGCCTCCCTCCTTTTCCCCTGCGCAGACATTGTTATCGGTAAATGGCACTGGGAAATCAATAGCACTACAATATGAAGTGCTAAAAATTGTCAAATTTACAAACTGCAAATTTGATGGTGCATAATCCTGAAATGATAATTTCATCCATTTAGTAATAATCCTGTAATATTGGGATTCCCTTATTAGTAACTTACCCCACTATTTTTCAAATGACCCCATCCTGATAGAACTCCAGGGATATTTTCTGGCAGTGTCGCATCTACTTGAGACAATTTAACTGTTTTAACGTGGTCATTCAATTCAACTTTTTTCTCCAGCTACAAATGCGAAAATTCGCTTTTATTTGATTTCTTTAAAGACCTATAAAGTTCTTTTTTTATTTACCTTTGCCAAAGCGATATCATTTGTGATATACTCTGGATCATATTTTTCATGAACAATTATCTTTTCAAGTTTGATGAATTGTCCTTTTGAAGTTTCGCTCTTGACATTCCAGCCCACAAATGCATGAACGTTATCTTGGGAACTGGAAAGAAAACAAATACAATTATAGAACAATATCTAACACTTTTAGAACATTCTGAGATATTACGTCACATCAACGAGGCAATGGGCTGCAGTGAGGATAAATTGATCAGCGATCAGAGAAGCTCCACAAAAATGAAAAGGTGGATCATAGTCAGGATATTGAAGCGATACCTGCAAATAATCATTTCTTATTTTAGTTCTTTCTCCACAAAATTTCTGATACAATATTTTAACAATTTTATTTTTATTATTCCACAGCTGACGTTTCGGCCAGGACGAAAGTTTTTATCTGAAGTTGGTCTATACCTGAACAGAAACGTCAAGGAAATTTGATTCTTTTTCTCCATTCTTTTGGGTTTCCCCCACCACACTCCTGGGTCAAGATCATAGAATCGTCTAAGTATTTAGTTTACTTTATTTATTTTCTTTTTCCATTCCTTCTTGTTGATCTGCTTTTCATTATATAATCTGATCATGGTCCTTAGTCCTCATAGTCTATTATCTCTAAACTCTTCTTTCTTCTCTTAATTCTATTTCCCTAACGGTTCTTACTCTTGGCATTGACTATCAAATTTCAATATCATTGACATATGATAGAATTCCCTGATCAATCTTTCTGCTCCACTATTATTACCCACCAATCCTTGCCCTAGATTTGTCTGAGTTATTATCTCTTATATTTAGGACTTTCACTGACATATTTAGAGCAATTTCAACCCTCCCTGATCCTCTCACTGCTATAAGAAGTAAAGAATAAAATAAATGAAATGCATTATTCCATTGTTCAAATTTTCCATTAGTTAATCTATACATCATAGCTATAATATATTCCGTAGCTATTCATATCTATTACTCACCATATAAGGAAATTGTCCTTCTGAGGCTTCTTGTCCTCCTACGATTCTCGGCCGAGGTTTCGCCTCGACTTTAAGAAAAAAATAAAATACAAAAATTAATAATTTTTAAACACATAAATATCTCGTCTCAAATTTTATACATATAAATAGATGGATAAATATTTATTTATTTTAAGAATATTGCCTCTTAAAGCTCTACAAAATCAATTTACAATTTGGTCTAGCTCTCTCCTCAATTAAATATTGGAAATACTGACTCTTAAACATAGCCGAAATGGAGATCCTCTTTAAATCTAAAATTTCCTTTGAAAATTCCTTCTGGTTGTAGAGATACCCAAGATACAAAAGGGAATCCTTTACACTAAATCTATCAAAACTTGGGAAATTTATTTATTTTTTCCCTAATATGTTCAAATAAATCAATTTTATTAGGCTTTCCTGTCCAAGTTGGGAAGCCCCAATTTCACAACGAGTTTTCCAAACATTTTTCACTTTCATTTGTTTAAATAATACAAAATTTTTAAATACCTGATAACGAGACGCAAATGCAAATAGCTAAAACAAAGAAATTCATTTTTGAAACTGATTTTTTCTCGATGAATTTCTCTCAATTTATACTCATAATTTTACCTTGGAAATTTTACATTTGAATTGATATCAATAAGTGAATTTCCCATTTGTACTTTATCTGGGTTTTTCTAATTTGAGAAATCTCATATGAATAATTATGCAAATACTCTTCACTTTTCGACCGAACTGTCTGCTTGATCGGCACAATTGAGTCCGACTTCAATTCGGGTAGTAGCATCATGCATGCTTCATTTTGTTTCATTCCGACAAGCAGATACTCTTCTTTTAAATGACAACATGAAATCTGCGTATGCATGTCTTTTTATAAATACATTAGGAGTTTGTTGCATAGTTTTTATAATTTTACAACGAAGCTGTATTTCCGGCTTCTCGCTTATCTGCATATCGGGCAACAATAGGTAGGACAGTTTTGCAAGTATCTTTTAACATTTTGATATTCGGAGATACCGGCCTTATCTCGGTTAATATTGTGTATATAAATTCGTTTTCTGTAGCAAATTTTAGCGAATCTAATGCTCTGCATAGGACAAAATATGCTCAGATTACGAAATACCAGGTATAAGCAAAAAACTGAAAAAGGTTCGAAATTTTCGAGGTTTTTGCACCTCCTCCAAGTTAGCACAGAGTCCTCGAGGTCGGCACTTAGGATAGATATCCTAGAGTTCCCCCCAAATAACCTGAAAAATTTCATTAATTTTGAAATACTTTCCAGATAAAGTGATATCGATTGGACTATTAAGGCTAATCCCTCAGTGGATTTAAATAGGCCTAAACTTTAAAGGGTAGTAGCGACTCCAAAATTCCTATTATTTTTTAATGAGAAATTGCAAAAATCAAAAGTTTTAAGCACCACCCTAATAAACATGCTCTCATTCAGGGATCACGTTTATCCTATCACGCTTGAATAATGATATGCCATATTTCTTATTCCATTTTAATAGATTCAAATTTACAAATACTCATTTACACTTCTTCTAACCTATAAACCTCCTTAAAGTCTAAGCACTACATAAAATCAAACTCTTTTAATTTGTTAATAATCACATTTTAATATCAAGAAGAATGGATAAATAAAATCCGGAGGTGATTTGCAGGCCAATTTATTTGGATTAACTCCTTCCGCTATGGGTCAACGTTTCGGAGTCAAAACGACTCCTTCAGGACCATGCGGGGTCAAGAAAACAAATAGCCCTCAATTTTGTCATTTCTTCGTTTGGCTCCATTGCCTTTCTTCTCTACATGTGTACTAACGTGATTAAACCACAACTTTTAATGACAAAATTGAGGGCTATTTGTTTTCTTGACCTCGCATGGTCCTGAAGAAGGAGTCGTTGTGGCTTCTAAACGAAGGAGTTATCCCAAATAAATTGGCCTGAAGATCATCTCCGGATTTTATTTATTCATCCTTCTCACTAATATCCACCAGGCTGCCCCCTATCTTCATCATTTTAATATCCCTTTTTTTCATATACCAATTATGTCTTCTAAACAATAACAGCTTCCCCTTGGTCTTCTTTTTAGAGAAAAGTAGAAACTACCTAACCTTCACTTTATTCCATCTGTGTTTGTGTTTCTATTTTTTCATGTCTTAATAAACCTTTTCTCTGTATCTTTAGCTAAAATTTTCCGGAAAATGCCAAGATGGCTTTGAAGTAACTGGATTTTATTGGATTGATATTTGTATCCTAAATTTTCACAAAACTATTGGGTGAATATGAAGAATATTCCTTCATTTACCTTAGACAGAAAGGAAAATTCATAAACTGCGAACTTAAAAAACAAACACTATCTTTGACGATAGGAATTTCGAAACTGGGTGTTAGAACAGTACAGATATAATTTCCTTTTCTTTTTTATTTGTTTTAAGTTTTTTTTTTCGGCATTTAGACCCCAACCTTATTTTTTTCAAATATTTGGTAGCCATTTCAATTAAAATAAATTTTGTCTCCCTTGTGAATGAAAGCGAACCCGGTACTCCAGGTAAAAGAAACTAACTTCTTTGAGCCACGGATCACGTGCTTTCATTTTCTTAAAGAAGCATTAAAAACTATTGAGCTACTATTCATGTTAAGTGCCGAAAACATCAGGTCAAGGTTATTATTAGCAAAATGTTGCGAGGATTATTCAATAATTAAAAAGACGGTTTGTAGTACTAGTTGTATACATTTTTGGCATCACCGGGATGAGATTTAATCAGCTGGTTGCTATGTTTATTCCACGTTCTGTTTTTCGTTGCTGAAGGAGTAAAACCAGCTAATATATGCTCTAAAGTGTATGCTGAATGTTGTATGAACCTTAGCACTTTTTACAAGTGTATAGAACAGTTCAAAAGTGGTCGAGAATCAGTGACTGACAAACTTTGTTCTGGCCGACCTGTTGAAGTTCCAACTTCCTCATACGAATTGATGACAATATTCGTGCGAAACGCCTTGTCACAGTAGAAATAATTGCCGAAAAAAGTTCATCATTTCTGTTCATTTGGTCCATTGAAGAAGGCATTACGTGGTAAGAAGTTCCAGGATAACGAAGATGTCAATAAATTTGTGGGAAATTGGCTCAGATACCAAGACAAAGAATTATTTGCAGCCGATATAAAGGAACCCGTTGGGACAAGTGCATAAATGTTGATGGGGATCATGTTGAAAAGTAGGAAAAATCTTGTTTTGTAAAAATAAAGGGTTTCTTCTCCAGGTGTTTGACTCCTTAATTATTGCTTGGCTCTGATAGTATGCTTTCCCAATGTTGAATATGATGTAGCAAAAGCTTTTTGTCAATTTTCCAAATTTTATGTCAAAATGTAAGAATACTCGGGTATATACGGTACTAGTAGTATTTGAACTTTAAGGTAACATAAATGAGTCTGGACTTTGCATGTACATGCAACCATACTACGCATGGGGTAGTCTTTTCTGGAATAATAGAAAAGTGATAAATAATAACTAATTTTTTTGAATAAATAATTATTTATTCGTCCTTTATCAATAAATAAAAAACAATAAATTATGAGTTGCTTTCGATCTTCTTCTTGGATCCAATCGAGATAAAGGGAGACTCTGGTGAAAACGCCCGGATAGCCTTTAATAGCACAATTGGAATCATCGTCTTTCTCTGACCAGGAAACAACACCGATTTGTTCTCCGTTGCTCACCAAAGGTCCGCCAGAATCTCCTGGAAAGTTCAACCATTCATTAGTGGTAGATGATATGCGATATAAATCACAAGA
>JAKCPI010020973.1:0-38855 GCA_023213315.1 Euborellia annulipes
AATTCAAATATTCCCTACTGCCGGGAACTAAATACATGTCGACACAAAAAATCTGGTGTGACAAGCACAGTACACAACTTTCGATTACCGAAGGTAAGAGAAAGTTGTGTGCTGTGCGCCAGTCACACCAGATTTTTTTAATGCAAATTGTTTCTTTTTATGAAAAATAATTCCTGCAAAATGGGGAAAAAATCGGTGAAAAAATAAAAATAAGATATTTAATGAATACATCAATTTGATTTGACTAAACTACTCACATATTTGTTAAATATAATTTTATATAATTGAACTGAAAAATATATATAATATGATTGACAAATAATTATGAAATGAAAAAGAAATATGAACAGATTTATGCTGAGGAACTTTGACAGATGAAACAATTTAATCTATCTCTATTTAAAGACCTTTTTGACATGTTACATTCAAATGCTTAAAAAGTATAAATTAAGGAAGATAGGGTTTTTAAAAATTTATCTTCTCATTAGTTATATTAATTTAAGTATTATTTAAGGTAATTTTAAACAATAAAATATTCTCACTACTAAATTTCTAGTTTTATTTGAATGTAAAGTTAATTTAGACCCTTGTTGACGAAAACCAATCCTTAAAGTTTTAGGAAAATATTGTAAATTCTCAAAGTTCAAAGGCGTTGGGCCAAGTGTTCCAATTTTACAAATGAGTTTACATTTTGCAGACATTATTTTTTAATGGAATGGAAAAGATCTACGGGTACTTGCTATTAAATTTCTAAAAAAAAAAAAGACCTTTATAAACAAGGACCACCCCCTTTTTTTTTAATTTATCTTAAAATGTGGATAATTTTAAGTGTAAAAAGGAATTAATATTTCTACCCACTCATTTCTTATATCAACGATAATTTTCGAATTGAAATGTTAAAGTGGCTGTTGTATTGCTGTTACCTATTGTTAACAATAATGTCCGTTCAACAATTATTATAATGCAATCTCAAAACAAAAAATTTATAAACAATTGGAGCATTAGATATTAGAAATTTTTCTTAAGAATAGTTTTTATTAATAGTACATATATATAAATAATGCATATAAACATAAACCTCGCTCATTTTACTTAAACTTAGAATGAAATTTGTTGTAATTTATTAAAAAATATTTTTGGCTAAAGATTAGTGGCCATCATTTTTTTTTTTTTTTTTTATTTATGTGGCCTAACCATCGAGACCCCTTTTTTACATTTACATTTTTTTCATTCTTTTTCTTATTTCCCTCAAAAGATTTAATTTTTAATTAAATTAACTTAATTAAGATTCGAAATTCCGTAGTCGGCAAAGTTGACCGTTCGATCGACGTGTTTTAATTATATAAATTTTGATTGATTATTCAAATTTCATCAATAATAAAAATAAAATAATACTCTTGGGAAATTTAGAAATATTTCATCTATAATTAACCCCTGAGGGGTGGCGAGCTCTCTAAAATAGAAAGACCAACATTCAAATTAGCCTCCTTTGCGGTCTATTTTTTAAATTATTTTTCTTTTTTCATTCTAATTAATTAAATTTAAACATCTAAACATCTCTTTAATTAATTGTTAAATCAATCGATGTGAAAAGACAAAAACAATTTCTATTATATTAAGTGAATATATGAATAGATATTGTAGTAGTGTTAAGGTATGAAGAGAAGTCAGATATGCGACAATATTTTCCCTTTCATTTCATATATTATAATCCTGGTCGCATATCTGACCGAATTTTCGGCTTTTTAAGTGCCTTTAATAAATTAAATATACTTAGCAGCAATTGATCTTTTCGTGCCCAAACATATTGTATTTGGAAAACGTTGTAATTGACATTTACAAGGGTATTATTAAAGTCAATTAAGGTTAGGTTAAAGTGACTGTACCCAGAGAACACTCTTTAAGGGCCTTTATCATAACACATCATACATAGGGATGAGATTATCTCACACTTACCTACCCCAATAGAAGACATTGGCAAGTATGGATAATCTTTTACGGCAAACGGGACCTAAACATGAGTTTTTGCATTTATAGATCCGCAGCTCTGTTTAGCCATGAGCCTCCTTAAAGTATAGGCCTTGCTTATTACTTTCTCTTTCCTATATATGTTAAGTATTGAATTCATGTCAAAAATTCAATATCGAGATTTTGATGGATATAAACGTTTTGAGGTTCCATGAATCCAAAAAAGTTGTTTTCGCAACATGGTCTTTTTTTTTGGAATGGGTGCATAAGATCCGAAGACCTATAATGGCCAGTGGTCACATGCAGCCAGGAGGAATATAGTTAAAATAAATAAAGGAAAAGAATAATAGGGGAACTCAACTGCGGGACCTGAGAAGATGCCTGTTGAGATTAGACTTGAAAGTCTGAATATTGTAGGTTTTGGGGAAGATAGACTCAGGGAGCTTGTTCCAATCAAGGAAGATCATGGGGACAAAGGAAGATTGGAATTGACTAGTTTTGTTAGTCGTGGTCTGAACAGCATAGAGATGCTGGGACGATGACTCTCTTGTGTTCCGTGTATATGTTGCATTGGGTGGGAAAATTGATTTTAATTCGGCAGAGCATTGACCATGATAGTACCTATAGAAGAGAGAGAGTGCAGACCCGCTTCTTCTATGATCTAGAGATGCGGTGGTAGAGATGGTCTGTCTGTCTCTATCTCTCTCTGTGTCTGTGTGTTTCTGAGCAGAATATCTCAAGAACAAAAATAGCTAGGAGGTTGAAATTTTATATTTAAGTTAGGTACCTCCATGGAACGTAACACGAAGCTTTTGTACAAAATCAGCCAAAAAATACTAGTACTTTTTCGATTTACTTTGTACCCGCCTAAGGCGTGCTATTCAGCTAGTAATTTTTAAAACGAGTTTTCTCTTTTTCTCTAATCTCAGTTGTTGAATTGATGAGTCCAGCCTTCTAATTAAAAAAAAAAAAAAATGTTTATAATTGTGCCAATCAATCCTTTACCCTCTCATCCCTTTTATTATTATTATTTTTTTATCAGTCAGCCTATTATTTATTTACAAAGCCAACGTTAATTATTTTAGGGCTCAAGCGCAGTGCAAGATTAGCAGGAAATTACAATCCCCCCTCTTTTCCCTTTCTCTCTCTTCCTTGATTGGAACGAACAAAATAATTCCCAGCCGAGTATAATAATAATAATAATAATAATAATAATAATAAATTAATTCTGACACTTAATAAACTCCCATTTCACTAGGGGAATGACACTCTGGCTTGAAATTTAATTCTTTAATTTTTTAAAGCTCTCTAATTAGTTGAATAGATCGATCGCCTTTAGCTCTACGTCCTGGCCCGCGCCATACCCGCATAACCAATGTGGGTATAGCGCGTGCCACCTATAGAGGTAGATATGTGCAGTATCTGGTTCTAAGACCAATCAATACCCATGAACTTATTTTTGAAGTGAATGGTTCTTTATGTCCCTTCTCTTGACAGACTGGAGATTTCAGCTATCCGCCAGAGAAAGAATTTTTGAAATACAATATGTTCCATAATTTCGGAGATTAGCATCGTTATTCAAGTAAATTAACAAACTCAATTTCTCTATAATTAATAAACGTTTCAAAACGTTACTTTCTCTTACCCTACATATGAAAAACAGAAAGTATTGCGATCAATGCGAAAAATTCGATGTTGAGATTTTGATGGATATACAGGCTTTGAGGTCCCCTAAGTCCAAAAAAGTCTGACCCGCAAATTGGTCTGTGAACAAAATATCTCAGGAACGAAAAGAGCTAGGAGGTTGAAATTTTATATTTGAGTTAGGCACCCCATCTAAGGGTGAAAATAAGCTTTTGAACAAAATTAGCCTAAAAGTACTAGTACTTTACTGATGTACTTTTTCAGTTTTTTGCGATTTTCTTAAAATTTGCTCCAACGATTTTGATTCAAATTCATAAATCAACTATTTTTTTGATGCTCTTTACAAAGTATATTAATGAAATTTTTTCTGAAAATTGTTTAAAGTACACTTTACTGATGTGGAAGCATTCGTAGCTCAGCGCTATCTTTGAAACGCGTGGTCAAGTTTGGAACTTACAATTGTTAGATGCTAAGGGCAACTAAATATATATCTTGACACAAAAAATCTGGCTCGACCACACACACCAGATTTTTTTGTATTGGGATTTTCATTTGATAGAGGTTATTTGGTTGACACCCTACGTATTAAATTAATAAATAAATATTAATAAATAGATAACTTCCCACCCAATTTAATTTTTATTCCAATATTTCCAAAAGGTTATTGGTTACATGTATGACTTTGAACTCTTAAAAAAAAAAAAAAACTCTCGTTTGACACCTGTCATGTAAAAAGGGGTTTTTTTTTTTAAATGTAATTTCTATATAAAAAAAAAAAATGATTAATGCAATATTTTTATTATTATTTTCTTTTTAATTCTTGATCATTATAATCATCAATCAATCAATCAAAATATTTTTAATCTTTGCCGTTCTATTCTATTAATATTAAAAAAAGAGAGAGACATTTTTATTTATATTCAGGGTGATAATAATATTAAAATAATAGAGTAGAGGCTGTATTATTCACCCTTTCTCCTTTCCAATGTTTCGCACTCCTTCGGATAAGATAGAGATTTGAAATGTTGTATATACATGTATATAGGCATAATTTTTATTAACAAAGCAAACAAATAAAAATCTATTGACTGGTTGCACAGTACTCAACTTTCTCTTACCTTCGGTAATTCGGTAAAGTTATTTTGTACGCTTGTCACACCAGATTTTTTGTATCCCAGTCTATGTAGTTTCCGGTACTTCCTACATTATATAATTCAAGATGTAAAATTTATTTGTTGCCATGGCATCTATTTCACCCTCCGAAGTAAAATAATAAAGTGGACTTCAAATAATTTTGAGAGCAAAATCAGATAATACATTTTAAAGAACATCAAAAAAATAATTAATTTATATATGAATTTTAATCAAAATAACGCAAATTTTGAAAAAAAAAAAAAAAAAAAAAAAAACTAAAATGATCGCAATATTTTCTCTCTCTATATATTTCATTTATAGGGTAAGAGAAAGTAAAAATTAGTAAAGCTCTAGTACTCTGGCCAATTTTGTTCAAAAACCAGAGGGTACCTAAGTTAAATATACAATTTCAGAAGGTAGCTTCCTGACTTACATTTCTATCAATTTTAATTTGAAGAATATTTTGCTATTGTTATTTATAAAGAAAGTGACATTAGAATATGACATTAGAATATACATTTTAAAGAGCATCTAAAAAATTTTAATCAAAATCGTTGGAGCGAATTTTGAGAAAATCGAAAAAAACTGAAAAAGTACATCAGTAATGTACTAGTACTTTTTGGCCGATTTTGATCAAAAGCTTATTTTCACGCCCTAGGTAGGTGTCTAACTTAAATATAAAATTTCAACCTCATAACTCTTTTGGTTCTTGAGATATTTTGTTCACAGACAGACACACACACACACACACATAGATTTACAGACAGACCATGTTGCGAAAACCACTTTTTTGGATTTAGGGGACCTCAAAACGTGTATATCCATTAAAATCTCGACATCGATTTTTTGACATGAATCCAATACTTTCTCTCTCTATATATAAAGTAAAAAATTTATAAATTAACGATTGGCGAAGTCAAAATTTCTCAACTTTCAGACAAAATAAATTTATTTTTTCCCAATTTACAAAATAATTTATTTTAACAATTAATTTAAAATGTACATGAAGTATACTCCTATAAATTATATTACAATATAATACTATCAAATAAATTCAAGGTAAGGTGTGGTTATAATAACTTCAACCCCCACCTGTACGATTCCGCAACTCGCTACCCAGGGTCTATTTTAAGACAAGGGATCCCCCCCAGGGGACCTACGCCGAAATAACAACCTCTCTCTCTCTCTCTCTCTCTCTCTCTTTACCCGGCCTTGTCAACTCTGTCCGCATTCCTTGGGCATTACCCATTTCAGGGAAACTCACATTATCTCTCTCTAATCTTGACAAGTGCTAATATACTGTACTCTAATGTGTATGTATTCAACAATAAGACTATAGATTTTTTCAAATTGTTTGTTAATTGGATGCAAAAAGTCCGTGTTTTTGTCTTCTCTAAGAACTACTTAATTACAGAAGTTCCTGTCACTCGCTCTACAGCAACCATCCTCAGTGGACTTGCAAGATAATTCACACGTCCGTAAAATCCTAAACACAGCTCAGTTTTACTGTTTTTTTTTTTTTTTTTTTTTTTTATAAATATAACAACTTCTCTCACAAAGATCTTTTTTATTAAGAGGATATTTGCTGTAGAATACCTGAAACGTCTGTAAAAAGTAAAAATAGATTATTAGAAAAGAGAAAAACCCACAATGACTTTTCGATCAATTATATGACTGAAAGGGGTAAAAAAAATCAATAGGCTCTATTTGTCAACAACTCTAGCCTCTCGATTACGGGAGAGGAGGGGGGGGGGCAGTGTAATGAATGCTAATAAAAGAATCTAAATGTTTTTTATTTTCTCTTACTTCTCGACCTATATGCTTTTTTTTATTTTCTAGCCCTTTCGGCATATCTTTCATATAGACTCTATGATGCTCATTATTTAAATACTATATAGGCATATATGTGAGGATCTAGGCATATTTATCATTTGGTATCTAAATAAATATTCATCTGACTGCCTGTGATCCGCCCCTTGACTTTAAGAATATCAATATCGACATTTGTCAACACCTGTAGCCTCTCAGCCAGGGAGAGGCTCCCTACGCCTTTTTTACTTTCTCTTATCCTATAAATGAAATATATAGAGAAAGTATTGCGATCATGTCAAAAATTCGATGTCTAGATTTTGATGGATATACATGTTTTGAGATCCCCTGAGTCCAAAAAAGTGGGTCCCGCAAATTGGTCTGTGTGTGTGTGTGTGTGTGTGTAACGATATTTAGCATGAAGGAATTGAGCTACCGGATTGAAATTTTATATTTAACTTAGGTACTCTCCCAGACACTCAAAATAAGCTTTTGAGCAAAATCGGCCAAAAAGTACTAGTACTTTACTGATGTACTTTTTCAGTTTTTTTCGATTTTCTCAAAATTCGCTCCAAGGATTTTTTTTTTAAATTCATAAATCAACTACTTTTTAGATGCTCTTTAAAATGTATATTCTCATTTTGCCGTTGAGATCTTCTGAAGACCACTTTATTTAATATATTGAGAGAAATTCAAAAATTAGATTTTGATGGAAATGCAAGTTTTGATGCCACCAAATTAAAAAAAAACTGGGTCCCAAAAATGATCTGGCTGCTTTTAAAATAAAGCAACGAAATGAATGAGGTACGAGATTGAAATTTTACATTTAGTTAGGTACCCCTCTAGGAGGCGAAAATGAGTATTTAAATAAAATAGTCCAAAGATTAGGCCCTACTAGTTCTTTTCTGATTTGCTTTTTCAGTTTTTTTTTTTTTTCAATTTTTGTAAAATTTCCTCTAACAATTAATTTTCATTAAAATTGAAAAATGAATTATTTCCGGGTCTAAATATAGGTTTAAATATTTATGTAAAAAAAATTATTACAAAATCTCTTAATTTTCTTAAAATTTCATGTCTCTAGCTAACGTTTATAGTTTCTAAAATTGTATAGTTTCTGAGAGAGTTTCGTCATGAATCTTTAGAATACCATACATATTAAGATTACCGCTACGAACAAAAATATTTTCATGCACCTCTTTGAATAAAACTCTACAAAAATACTATTTCATGACTCTATTTCTTATTACAAATATATATATTGTCTATATAGTAGATATTCCGGATACGATATCCATTTCTCTATTATCATCAAAGTGAAATAATTTTCAAAACACCGAATAAGCTATTTAATCACTCTGTGCTATTTAGAAACATTTGCAAACAAACAAAATATAATTTAACGGACGAAAAAGAAAATGAGGGAATTGATATATAAATAAAATAGAGGAGGTAGATACAACAAAAATAATATTATTCAAACATGAAAAGCATTCTCTTTAATGACACAATCACAAAACACACGCACACTCATAGAGTAAATTAATAAAGAGAAAAATGAGCGATAAAATTGAATAAAAAGACATTCTCTGATTTTGAGATTGAATAAAAACATCAAATAAATGTGATCGACTCTGGTGCAATGGATTCTATCTCTAGAATAATTTAATTTAATAACAAAAGAAAATAATACAATACATTATCTTAAAGCAGGGGCGTATATAGAAATTTTTTTCGGGGGGGGGGGGTCCGAACTCAAAAATTTTTCTGTGGAAAATTTTTTTTTAAGAAACTAAATTTTTTTCACACGAAATTTTTTGCGGAACATTATTTCTTTTGCGGGATCAAAGTTTTCCATCCTGCGGAAAAATTTGTTGCGCTGATCTCTGTATATCCCTATATATGTATATGTGTTTGGAAAATTTCGGGGGAGGCCCCCTCGGCCCCTCCCCCCTTATATACGCCCCTGTCAGAGAACAAAAAGGATTTCGATCTAAGTCCTTAAATCCGCCCCTATTTCGATTTAGATCCAAGATCCTCCCCAAAATTCAATCCAGATCGGATCGGATCTTGAGATTTAAATCCAAAACGATCGCGTTCCTTCATTCATTTTTTGGTTGAGCTAGGAGGTCCACCAGGAATAAATGAAATAAATATGATATTTGATTATCATATTTAAATGGTCCCATATATTTATATCAATTAATGTAAATAATGTGTATGGTTAAAGTCTTTATGGCATCTACCAAATTTAAATCTATATGGCCGAAAAAACTTAAAATATATATATATATTTTAATAAAAATCTTTATGAAATATAAATGATTTTAAATACAGGCCTATATAATTTTTTCTGACTTGACTTATACCAATGCAAAAATTCCTCCAGATTTGAAAAGCGTGACAAACAACATACAGAGAGAGATACTTTGACTTTTATAATATATTATATAATTTAAAATAAAAATTTTTGGCAATCAACGTTGTTGAATAGAAAGCCTCTCCTCAAATAATAAACATACTTGAAGCAAGATGAGGGGGGGGGGGGCGATGGGATGGAGAGGTTATTTACATTTTGGCAACATCTTACAATACCCTCTTATGCTCCCATTGGACATTGTTTGCTTACTTGCATTGATTTTCTTAAAATCTCATTCTCTCTCCCTACCACCTTGAATTTACTTCTTCTTTTTGATTTAATAATAGAATCTAATTTTGATTTCGTTTCGTTTTTTTTCTTTATAAAATCCCCTCATTGCCTGCTGCTCATTTGCTTCTAATTAAATTAGGCCTATAATTTACGGTTTTCTTTCAATTCAAGTAATTTTTTTTTTTTTTTTATAATAAATAAAATAATTTTAAATTTTTTCTTCTTGGTCTCCTGCCAATGACACTCCATTCAAAGAGAAATGAATTTATTTTTTTGTAATTGACATTTTATATATTAACAAAAAAAAGGCATATCTTGTCAGTTATCATTCAAAATTAATTAATATATTCCTTTGAAATTTCACAACCATAAAATGCCGGTGGTTTTGTTTATTAAATTAACCTTTGATTTTTTTCTCTCTATTTTATATTTTACCATTTTTTTCAACAAAAAAAGCCACAGTGAATTAAAATTTCTTAAGTTAAGAACAGGGTGTTCCGCTATTTTTACTTTCTCTCACCTATTTGGACAAATTATAGAAATCATGACAAAAGTTGAGTGTCGAGATTTTGATGGAAATAAACGTTTTGAGGCTACTGTTGTTGACAAATGTCAATATTGATAGTCTTCAAGCCAAGGAGCGCGGGTTCGGATCCCAGACAGTCCGATCAATATTTATTGAATTCATTTAAGGGGCTCCGGGAGCGAAGTGGTTACGCATGTTTTTCCAGATAAGATGGCGTAGTGTGTCATAAAAAGTATGCCCAAAAAATCAAGTAATTCAAAAATTTGCCAAGAGATGTCAGAGTGGTAGCTAATAATATTTAATGCATTTGGTTGATCTTTTAACAATAAATACATTATAAATGTTATTATATATTATGTATCTTTTATAAAAGCATAAAAATATATAAATATAGGCCAGATATAGGCTAATACTAAATCGGCAGTTAGACTAGCCTGCCATCTATTGCAAGAATGCTGAACTAATTTGACAGTTGGTTTTTAAATAAATCATCTAAGCTTATTTTAAAAATTTCTTAATTGATATGTCATTAAAAATAACAATAAATTCATTTTTAAATTTAAAAAAAAAATTAAAGATTATTGGGACTGATTGTTTTTTTGTATTTGCATGATAACAAAACAATTAATTACGATAATTTTTTAATAAGTCATTAAAAAAATTATAGCTCGATGTCCCCAATAATCTCTTATGAATAATTCATTAAAAAAAAACCGCATTGAAAAATTCCTTATAATAGTCTAGTTTTTTTTAAAGTACGTTTAGACGTCGGTCCTGAACCCCCTTAAATAATGACTATAGTAACGTTATAGAGTCTATATGGATCGCCGAAAGAACTCAAAATTAAAAAAAAAACATATATGCCTCTGTGTAAAAGAAAGTAAAAACATTTTGATTTAATCTTTTTTTTTTTAACCTGATTTTATTTTTAAACAGTGATGCTGCTTTTTCATCTACTCTCGTCTTTTTTTTTTTGTCGTCCACTAATTATTATCTAATTGGCACTTAATATTTCACTAGAGATAATTTGTTCTTTCTGAATTTTCTCATACTTCTCTTGGTTCGTTTTTTTTTCTGTCACTCACTTGTCACACATTTGTTTAATAATTTTTTTAATTAGTATTTGTTGTTGTAAAATCACTAATTCATTAGGTTAATTTACCATATTTGAAGAAAAAACTGGTTGTTTAGGACAAAAAAAAAAAAAAATAAATTATAAATAAATGTTATGAATAAAATTTTATACAGACAGTAAATTATTATCGATTATACATAGCCGTAGGGAAGATCAATATGAACATTTGGCCAGAAAAAATAAAATTTGCAAATTTACGTTTATTTTGTAGATATTACGATCCCAGTGTGATTGTATTAACTTCAGTACATATTCAGTAAATATTTCATAGCTAAAGGTCAAGGGTTCGTATCCCAAAACAGGCGAAAAATTTATTTCAATTGAATTGCATATTAACCAATTGAAATAAATAGGGACGAGGTCTAAATGGCCTCAGATGCCGAAAAAGACCTTAAACAAATTAAAAAAAAAAATATATATACGTATATATACCAGGTATATAATATAACGTATTTTTTAATTTAAAAATTTTCATATTCATTT
Source organism: Euborellia annulipes (assembly GCA_023213315.1). Classification (NCBI taxonomy): domain Eukaryota; kingdom Metazoa; phylum Arthropoda; class Insecta; order Dermaptera; family Anisolabididae; genus Euborellia; species Euborellia annulipes. Next base: position 11,347 of record JAKCPI010020973.1, read on the forward strand.
TGCATACAAAATTAGATTTTTTAAATTTATTTAAGGTTTTTTTAGTTTTCTTAGGCCATTTAGACCCCGGGCCTATTTATTACAATTAATTAAATAAATTGTACGGCTTAGACGGGATTCGAACCCTCGACCCTTGGTACAAATGGCCAGCACTATATGAAGGCAAAAAATCAGGTTAATTTTTTCTAATTTTCCAAGCCCCTGAGCCCTTTCAATAATTTTTGAATTGAATTGATATTTTTATTTCATTGATTATAGAAGGAATTCACGTGGTATTTACATGTTCCAGATGGGATGGATGGTTGGCTTTATACATTATTTATGAAACGCAGGGAGCTTACTTTAAAGTCACCTCGTATTTATTGGTTGGCATTTCACACACACTATGTGATTGGACTATTAATGAATGAATTGTATTATGAAAGGAATGGTAACGCATTATTGCCTCCCTCACTCGTATACACAATCTGATAATAATAAAAACCTTTTTTCACTGTGAGTGGGAATTGTGAGATAAGGAATGGAATATAGGCCTACTGAAAATTTTTTTATAGAACACTCACTTATAACTTCATAAGTCAGAAAACCAATTTTTTTCTCTTACCTATATATGTTAATATAAAGAGAAAAGTATTTGATTCAAAAATTCGACATCTAGATTTTGATGGATATAGGGGAGAATGGGGTAGTCCCGTTCACCTAAGGGAGAAATTAATTTACAATTTGAATAACTGAAAAAAAATTTATAAAAATTGATTATAGAAGGAATTACGTGGTATTTAATGTTCAGATGGGTTGGATGGTTGGCTTTATACATTATTTATGAAACGCAGGGAGCTTACTTTAAAGTCACCTCGTATTTATTGGTTGGCATTTCACACACACTATGTGATTGGACTATTAATGAATGAATTGTATTATGAAAGGAATGGTAACGCATTATTGCCTCCCTCACTCGTATACACAATCTGATAATAATAAAAACCTTTTTTTCACTGAGTGGGAATTGTGAGATAAGGAATGGAATATAGGCCTACTGAAAAATTTTTTTATAGAACACTCACTTATAACTTCATAAGTCAGAAAACCAATTTTTTTTATTTCTCTTACCTCTATATATTAGAGGAGGAGAAAAGTCATGGGATTCAAAAGTTCAACTTATAGATTTTGAGTGGATATAGGGGAGAATGGAGTGTCAAATCCACCTCATGGATAAATTATCACTCTATTTGAATCCCTACTGAGGAAAAGAAATTACAGGAATCAATAGCTTAACATATTAGGTACGTAAGAGAGTATACAAGTTTTAGAGTAACCGCAATGTTTAAAAATTTTTGACCACCCCCCTCCTCCCCATGTAACGCGCCGTAACATTTTTCGAGACCCCCCCTCTTAGACTTGACGTAACGCTCGAAGTCGGCCATTTTTATCTAAAAGACGCAATTATGTTGCGCAAAGTTCCGGAAAGTCGCAAAAATACCAGTTAGATAACGCGTTGTTCAACCCCCCTCTCCCCCCCCACCTTGTAACCCATGGTAACGTTTTACGAGATTCCCTGTCTCCCTCAATTGCGTTACGTATTACTTGTACGCTCCCTAATCTGAAGGTTACAGTCTGAAATAATAAAAATTTTATTGTATACAAATTAAAAAAAAGTACTTTGATCGGTATTCCCCCACATGCGGGGTAATGACGATCAGGCATTTTTGCATGCTAAATATATGGGAGAAAAGGAAAAAAAAACATAATAAATGTCAAGATATTGTACGCTGTGCGACCAGTCACACCAGATTCTTTTCTACCTGTTTTAATTTATTCGATCATTTTATTGGCCAATTTTTTCTTATTGGAATTTTGTATTCAATCTTTTTCGTCTTTACTTGAAAAAAAAAGACTTATTTAAACGAAATACTTCCTGCTTTAATTTATTGATTGTTTTTTTATTTTATTTCCCATTAACCTCAATTCACCAAATGAATATTAATTCAACCCATAGGATGATATTAGTCAATGTGAAATATGATTAACATTGAAATTATTCAACTGAACTTTGACATCTGAAATTTATTAGTAGACACACTCATTTAATACTAAATATTTATTTAAACAAAATTAATATATCATTTCTCTTATCTTTTATTTTTTAATATTTATTTTATTTTAATCAGATAGATATAAAAGGTAAATTTTGTTATCTCGCGCTCTCTACTTTAAACTATCGGTTAGTATAAATAAATTAAAATGTTACTTCGTATGAAAATAATTAGACAATTACCCCCCCCCCCATGGCTTAGAGGTTAACCGATATCAATATTGATAAACTTAAAACCAAGGGGTTAAAAATATATATATATTCTAAGGGTATATATAGATAGTTGAATAGATAAAATGTCACAATTCTTCTTTTAGGTTATGAATTCAGGCTAAGGGCGACTTGCGTCGTCAAATTTGACTACTTGAGATGTAAACTCAAATAGACGTACTTAAGTTCCGATTAAATGTTGGTGCAACACTCTAAGTTCAATTGTAAGATGTAAGACCAGCTTGAGACCTGAGATATGTTGGTGCAACTGGGCATAAAGAAATTATGATTTTTTGTCTAAAATATATTTTTACATTTATTTTAAACTATCTATTTTCAGTCTCAAATCACCTTAGCGGTGTTAATATTTGAACGTATTATTTAAAAAATTTTCATCCCCCAGAGAGGTCCTCTTTAAATTGAAATTGAAACTTCCAACCAACCGCCCCCACCGAGTTCCCCCGTTCCGTTCATTTAAATTGAATTGGCTACCAATCAATTTAAATAAATAGGGACGGGGTCTAAATGGCCTCCAATGCCGAAAAAAAACTTAAATATAAAAAAAAAAAAACCGCCCCACCAACAAAATTGCATTAATCGGCCCCTGATTGTTGACTGAATACTGGATTTATTAGATTGAAGTGAAACCTGCTTTTAATTAGATCACCTTTAGATAAAATGTAAAGATTATCTAATTAAAATTTCGTCAAAAATCCAAAAAATAAATAAATAATATAAGGAGGAAAAAATAAGTTTCATATTTGGTTAAATTATTTTTTAGTTCTATCAATATTCAATGAACCCCAATTGACTAGTCATAGGTAGGTAATATTAAACAAATTTGTGTATCTTTATTTGTTGATGGGCCAAACGCCCCATGTATCATATTTAGGCAGAATATTTTCTACATCTGCTAAACTATTTATAATAATTATAGATTTTACTTAATTTTAGATAACACTAAATAATTATAGATTTTAATACGTGATACACAAGCCCCATGATTTTGAGGAACCATTGTATAGTTCCTGCCAAATTTTAATATATTGATATTATAGAATAAATACTCGCTATTTTCCAGAAAACGTCACATATACCTAATTGTTTTTTTTGTTCTTTTTACAGGCGTACCGTTTCCGCCCAGCCACAAGCTGACCGCCTCTGAAGTTTTCGATCCGCGAACAAACAAACCTCGGCCCGATGTGCTCAAGCAACATTTTATCCTTGAGGGTCGGATAGACGAAGCAGCTGCCCTTCGGATCATAAATGATGGTGCAGCTCTCCTACGGTCAGAGAAGACGATGATTGACATCGAGGCTCCAGTCACAGGTAAATTGTCATCATTTGCTAAATTCTATGTAGAACATAAATCATAATTCATCGAAGGATAAATATTTTCTGATATATATAGGCTTTACTATAATTGTGAGGTTTAATAATAATTATTCTATCCCATCATACACTCGGAAACTAGTTGTTGGGTTTTCATAGTGTTTTTTTAATTGAATGTCAATCAGGTCTATTCCTTGCCTCACCTCAGTTTTTTTTAAGAGTGCTAATTTTGGGAGATTCCAGCGGCCACAATTTTGAAGCTATCACCCTTTAAGTTTTTTTTAAAATTAAAGTTATTTAAAATATCTACAACTTATAGAAGCCCCTTTTTTTGATTTTCGAAAAAATAAATTTTTTTTTAGATTAATCGCATTAAATAAAAGATATTTTAAAAAAATCCGCTCTATATCTTAAGCCCGTCGTACACGAGGACATTTTTTAAGCAATTTCTGGCGACATTTCTGGCTCCATAAAAATGTCTTGAAAAAATGGCCTGAATTTCTAGCTTGAAAAAAAACCTGTCATACACGAGGACATTTGTATTTTTGGGGCCAATTCTGCGCAGAAACGTGCGCAGTTTGAAAATTTAAACTGACAGCTGATTCAAAAACTTTTTTAGGTTAAAACTATAAGAGGCCCTTAATATATATAGAAATATATATTTATTAATAAAAATAATATATAGACATACCTCTTTTGAAAAAAATAAGCTAAGAATTGTTTTTTAATATCTATACAAAGGATTTTTGGTTTCTTTAGATAAATAATAAATATTATATGCACAATGAAAATTTTATTTATTTAAAATTTTGTTAATCATAAAACTAAAATATAAAGAAATGAATGCATTCATATATTATACAAAATATAACTTGATTGTGATTTCCAAGCCTGATGATTATGGTTTATAACCATCTGAACTGAATGTTCAGTCGAAAATAAACCTGCAACCAAAAAACTACCGTGTTTTATTTTATTAACTATCAACTTCTCAGTTCATCATAAAAAACATTTCCACAATTTAAATTTAAATCATAATTGTTTGTTCAAATTCATCTAAAATAAATATTTTAGTTATTATCAAAGATTATATTCCAAATAAAAATTTAAATAAATAATAGTTATTTAAAACAAAGTATTCATTTACCTTATAATATAAATATATAATCTAGATCAGTGGTTCCCAACCTTTTTTGAGCTATCGCCCCTTTCTGGAGGTTGACTAACACCTATCGCCCCCCCCCCCCCCTTTACATTTTCATTGTATGCCTAATTTTAATTTGAAGTAAAGTGTAAATAATAAAGCAGTTTTATTATTTTAAACAATTTTATTACCGTAGGCCTATATACAGGGCCGCAGACAGACTTGACAGGCCCTGGGGCTACTTAGTAATACGCCCCCCCCCCCAAAAAAAAAAAACTTAAAGTTTTTTTTTTTAGTATGTAAAAGGCTATTGTGGCCTTCATGCCAACACTTTTTTACACAGTTTTTGACACAACTTTTGAAATAGTTATAGGTATATACATAGCTTACAATATTTATTTAAATAAAGTTATATAAATTTTTTTCAAAATTTCCTAAACAAAGAGTTACAAAGTTTTAATTTATCGAGGCCAGATCTGGACAGACGTTTTCCGGGGGAATCTGGAGGTATGGAAAATTTTTTTGAAAATTAGCCACTGAAATCTGCGTTTTTAGCTATCCTGCCTGAGTCGTGAAAAAGATCAAACTTGATTTGAGCTTAAAGGGCCCGGGGCCCTGAGGAAAAAAAATTCAAGAAAATTTTTTTTTAATTGAAATTTAAGATTTGAGCTAAAAGTGACGTTTCAATTCTAGATTGGAATTATCTTCAGACTATTTTATTTTTTTTTATATTATTTTGTCCTCTTCTATCCTGACCATCCTGTAAATAAGAGATTTTTCTCTTTGATTTTTATTTTTTAAATTTTAGTAAACTAATAATTTTTCTCCCTTTGAATATCCATCGCCCCCCATTATCGCCCCCATTGAAAACCCAAATCGCCCCCTTGGGGGCGATCGCCCCCAGGTTGGGAACCACTGATCTAGATATTGCTCTTCTTTTATTATAAACTATAATTTCCAAAAAAGAACTGCAAAAAAATATATTTTTATTAATTATTATATTCCAAGTGAAAATTTAAATAAATAATAATGTTATTTATTAATAATTTAATTAAATAATTAATTCTTACCTTAATTTTATTTTCCAAATGAGGTGTGTCGATATATTTTATATTTTTATGATAATTTGACAATATAATTATTTTAAAGATCTGTCAACTGCAGTCAAAAACTGAAAAATTCTAGGTTATGATGACAACAAATTTCCAAAAAGCGGTGTTGCCAGATATGGTCGATTTACTGCGCACCCTCTTTGCGTCGAATTGGCCCAAGAAAATAGAACACGGGCTATTTTTCTGGCGCGATCGGACAACTTTTCGTCATACAAGGAGACATTTTTTTGACCGAGAAATGTCTTCAAACGGCCATTTTCGACGCGTTTGCGTTTGTGCGCATTCTGATTGCGCCGATTTGGCCCGAAAAAATAGAACAAACATTTTTTTTCAAGCCAATTCCAATTCCAATTCCATTTTTGCTGTCATACACGAAGACATTTTTATGGAGCCAGAAATGTCGCCAGAAATTGCTTAAAAAATGTCCTCGTGTACGACCAGGGTTATAGATAATTAAATTAGTAATCATTGTGTTAGAAAATAATTAATTTTTTACCCTTAATTAATTAGCTGCAATCTTTAAAATGAAATGGAATAAATCCCTTGTATGGGAAAAACTAACGCCATCTCTTGCCGCCTCGAGTAACTCGACAGTGAATTGTCTTCTAACGGCTTTTCGAGACGCGCACCTTAAGTCTTTTCAGCATCTTAGGCCTTATCCTTGTCTATTTTCTAACCAAAAACGTTAACTTTTTTCATCTGAAATCAGCGTTAACTCATTATAACACCTCACTGCCCCAGTATTTTTTAAGCCTTTTCGGCATCTTAGACCTTGTCCAGGTCTATTATCTAAACAAAAACGTTATTTCTTAACATTTAAATTCAGCGTTAATTTATTTTAACACCTCAAATTGATATTCTCTAAGCAAAAAATTGTAACGCCAAACCGTCAAGGGGTGTTAAAAATTAATGTCATGTCTAGGAGTGCCTTTAATGTTTTAACGTCGTATTTAATGCATAAAAATGGCGTCTTTAACTTAAAAGCAAAGTGATGAATTTGACACCTTTGAGGTAAAGGTATTATTACTTTACTTTTTAACAATCAATTTAAGAGATTGAATTTTAAAGTCTATTTTTTATAGAATAGACCTGAATGTAAAATTGTATTAGGTGTGTCCAAAGTAAAAAAAAAAAAAAACTTAAAAAATTCTATTTTCTCAACTTTAAACCGTTTGCGGCACGTCTAAATGACGTCTGATGAAATCAAAATTTTTTTTTATGTCCTGTCATACCATATTTTTTTGTGCCGACCGACAAAAATTTAGTTACCTATACATGTAGTAGGCTATAATACTTTAGAACTCAAGAGGTAAAATTTATAATCAAGCTTGGAAATATTTATATTTGTTCATGAACATCATGAAGTTCGAAATTAATATGTGCTTCGAAGAATTTTTGGTACAAATTAAGGGTATACAGATCATCTAAAAAATCATTGATTTCCGCTCTTAGGAATTTGGGAAAAAACATTTGAAAAGTATTACTAATCAAAAGCGACGTGTTACATGCCAGTGGGAATCTAAATTAAATATGACGACTGTCATACATATGTATACTTTATCTTGAGATTATTATTTACTTAATGATTAGAATTAAAAACATGTTAATAAAAGTGTTCTCTATAGGCTTATAAATAAAAATGAAAAATATCAGTTAATATACATCTACTATCCTGTACAAAAATTAATTTTTCTCCATTCTATACCTTTTTCCGTTTTCTGAAGGCTACATTCCTTTTACTTTCTCTTACCTCTATATTTGTTAATATACGTATATAGAGAGAAAGTATTGGATTCATGTCAAAAATTTGATGTCGACGGATGTACACGTTTTGAGGTCCCCTGAATCAAAAAAAGTAATTTTCGCGACATGGTCTGCTTGTCTGTGAACAAAATATCTCAAGAACGAAAAGAGCTAGGAAATTGAAATTTTATTTTTAGGTAAGCTATACCCCTGGAACGTGACACGAAGCTTTTGAACAAAATCGACCCAAAAGTACTAGTTCTTTACTCATGTACTTTTTCAGTTTTTTTTTTTTTTTTTTTTTTTTTTTTTTTTTGATCTTCTCAAAATTTGCTCCCTCGATTTTGATTAAAATTCAAAAATCAATTATTTTTTAGATGCTCTTTAAAATGCATATTCTCATTTTGTCATTGAAATCTTCTGAAGATCACTTTACTCTTGTACTCCATAGACAAGGTAAGAGAAATGGTTGCCATGGTAACAAAATATAAATATTTTCATATATAAATTTCACATCTTGAAAATCGAATGTACTGTCGGAAACTAAACTATGTCGACACAAATAAATCTGGTGTGCTGTGCGACCAGTCACACCGGATTTTTTTACTTTAGCATTTCTAATTTAAACAAAAACATTTTTATTAAGCCCTCGGGCTTGGTGTAGTTAGTATCGCGCCTGCCTTGTATACCAAGGGTCGAGAGTTCGGATCCCAGGCATTCCGATGATTTTATTTAGGCCATTTGGATACCAAATAATAACGGTTATCGTATAAAGTCTTATATGGCCTAAGTTGCCGAAAAGACTGTGTATGCATCTGTGAATGGGAAAGAGTGTTAGTGTAAAAAAAAAGAAGGCGAGGGTCCGATGGCTTGGTGCAATGGACAGCACTCCTATGCCTCGGAAAGGCTGGAGATCTTGGGTTCGATCCCATGGGCCATGTGATGTTTGGCCTCATCAATAAAGAACACTCAGTCTTGTTATATATATATGACTAGTTAAGTCCAAATCGAGGTGGTTTGAATAATATTATCTTATTCACATATAGGCCCCTATAGATATCGAGATAGATCTCGAAAAATATTTAACAAAAAAAAAAATATTTTTTCATATATCCTATTGCTTAGTAGTTCTAAATATTTATTGAAATAATAGAAAAGATCTGCTCTTTATTCACTACCTTACTCCCCTTTTATTTAAATAATAAATGGAATCTTCCACTCTCCCCTCATATTCTAACTATTTTAATACAATTAAAAATAAGTTGAGTGGGAGATCTCCCCCACATTCTTTTTAAATCTTTTCCTCCTCTGCAGTCGATTTCCCCCTCCTCACTAATTAGCCAATCACGGGGTTGTATTCTTTGGCGCCACTGAACACCTGCTTTTAAGGCAATACAAGGCGCTTGACCAAATCAGTAGAGGGGGGACTCTTGACCTATCAATGTCTCTGCGCTCGTCTTCTTAAGGAAACCGACGTGCTCTCATTTGACCGGCAGCCATGGCGCCAGCTAGCAGCCTCCGCCATCCTCTCCCCTTTCTCAATCGTTTTGCTTAGGTATTTCGATTTAATATTACTTATTTTTTATTTATTATACACTTTAAACATATAATCTTTTTAAATAACATAAAAATTTAACAATTCCTCAATATCTTTGTTGATTCATATATGAGTGCATGCCATCGGTTAATATTTTTTGCTCTCTCTACTTATTGGCAATTTCATATGTTCTTTTTTTATTTTATTCATTTTTTTAAAGTCAGATTCTTTCACATACCATTCCAAACATGTATGTTTCGAGTTCTTTTCTCTCGTTAGTTCATTTTGTCTTTAATTAATCTCTCTCAGCATCGCTAATATAATTCGAAATTACTAACTAAAGAAATGAATATTTTGTAAAATACTGAGATGTATAATTAATTCTAAATGAATATAGTACTTGAAGGTGAAAGGCATTTTCCTTATTCTAAGCCTATAGTCTCGATCTTGTTCATATATTACAATATAGGGCTATATGAATGTCTTATATTTAAATAATATTTGAAGGGTGGAACGTTTTAATTTTGATGTGAAATGAATGCACAATAATTTACAGTGATTTTATTTTAGCCTTTTGAGTAGAAACGTTTCGGTAGAGATTCTGGCTTCTTAATGTCTTTTAGATGTTAAGAAAGACTTTTACATTAAAATTATCTTTCATATTATCCTTCATTAGAATATTAAAATAATATTTAACATATTTTATCACTATATTACTTTACTAGTCAAGCAGTACTTGCGTTTCCTTTGTACTAACAAAGTCTTCGAATACTTAATCATTCCTTGGTGCCTCGGTTAGACTAGAGATATCGGGTTCAACTTCTGGGATAACTTTATCAACCAGTAGGTTAAACTTGTAAAAACAGAATCGTATATTTTTTGAATAATCATACGAATAGGCCTCCAAAACAAGTATACTGAGAAAAGCGAAAAAGTAATTCAGTAAAGTACTAGTCTTTGGCCGATTTTGCTCAAATGCTTAGTGTCGCTTGCCAAGGGGGTACTGTATAGGCCTATAGGTAGAAATTTAAATCTAATCTGGATAAACATTTATAAAAAAGTGTAAAATGGCGTTATTTTAATCTAGGGAAAGGGTTGGCGGGGAAAAAAAAAAATTGTCCGCGGCGGCCCCCGCCCCCCGGGTTTATTTTTTTTTAATTTTGTTTAAATTTCTGTTAACTAATCTTCTCTAAGCCTATATAAAATTTCCAAGTATTAGTACACTCTCTCTGTTCATCAAACCAAACTTTTTTTTTATTTAATAGAAATGCCAATATTTCGATTCCATATTCCTATTTTCATTAGGATATTTACAAAGAATGAAGTAGGCCTAACTAGTAAACCTCTAAAATTATATTCCTTGTATCTTATTGATGCATCAAAGAAGAAAAGCATTAATTTTGTTTGAAAATCTTTCATTCCCACCTGCAGGTCACAACTTGTTTAATTTCTAGGGTCTTTTGCATTATATTTCCATAAAAGACTTATTCTAAAAACGCCCATTCTTTTAAATTATTCATTACCTTAATAATAAATTTATTCATTATCTTTTATCAAAATAAAATGAACACCGTTTAGGAAATTATTAAATAGTTTTATTTCTTTATCAACATTTCTTTTAATTTAGATAATATATTTTTATTAATTCACATTTTTACTGTAATAATTAATTTATTACTGTAATAATTAATTTTTTTTTTACTTTCTCTTACCTTTATATATGTTAATATATATAGAGAGAAAGTATTGGTTTCATGTCAAAAATACAATGTCGAGATTTTGATAGATATTGACGTTTTGAGGTCCCCTGAATCCTGGTTTTCGCGACATGGTCTGTCTGTGTGTGTGTGTCTACCTGTGTGTATTTTTTTTTATTTATAATTTCAAATTGAATTTAACCCAAATTCAGACAAGTTTTGCTAAAGGATTCTCGAATATATATTATTATTATTAGTCACCATTGATTCGGAAAGATACGTTACCTGAATAAATAATCATGTCTTCGCTCTTTGGTTTCTCTATAGTGTCATTAACCTTTTCAAAGAGCCTCCTTTTGTCTGGTGACAAGAGAGAGGAGATATTATTTTTATTTGAAATTCCTACCGGGCTCCCCGTTTATTTACCCAAGGTGCTTTCGTGAATGCAGACACCTCAAACCCAACCGTAATTTAACTACCAACGATAAGCCATACGTATCAAAAATATAGTTTTTTTTTCACCTATAACCAATACAGCCTTATATAGTTATAAAATACCGTTTTGATTAAAAAAATAGTAAAAAAATCTGGTGTGACTGGCGCACAGCACACAACTTTCTCTTACCTTCGGTAATCGAAAGTTGTGTAATGTGCTTGTCAAACCAGATTTTTCGTGTCGAAATATATTTAGTTCCCGACAGTACGGAACATTTGAATGCAGATGTAAAATTTTTAAGTATGGCAAAATATTTATATTTTGTTACCATGGCAACCATTTCTCCTATCTTTCCTATGAAGTACAAGAGTAAAGTGGTCTTCAGAAGATTTCAATGGCAAAATGAGAATATACATTTTAAAGAGCATCTAAAAAATAATTGATTTTTGAATTTTAATCAAAATCGTTCGAGCGAATTTTGAGAAAATCGAAAAAACTGAAAAACTACATCAGTAAAGTACTAGTACTTTTTGGCCGATTTTGATTAAAAGCTTATATTCACGTTCCCGGGGGGTGTCTAACTTATATATAAAATTTTAACCTCCTAGCTCATTTCCTTCATGCTTTAAATTAAACCCAGACACACAGAGCTCTTTTCGTTCTTGAGATATTTTTTTAACAGACACACAGACAGACCATGTCGCGAAAACCACTTTTTTTGGATTCAAGGAACCTCAAAACGTGTAGATCCATCAAAATCTCGACATCGAATTTTTGACATGAATCCAATACTTTCTCTCTATATATATATTAACATATATATAGAGGTAAGAGAAAGTAAAAATGAATTGTTTCTGTGATATAAACCTGTCTAATCTACCTAATATATATATTTATTTATATATTTTACATTTTCATTTTTCAAGTCATTGGTTATAGATAAATTTGAAATTATTTTTCGCCATTTTTTCTGTTTATTATTCATCTCCCTGTACGAGATGGGAAACCATTGACCCATGAAGAAAAAAAAAAAAGAGTTTGTTTTTTAGATAAATATTTTCTAATCATAAACAACAAAAAGGTTTGAATTTTACAGGTGAAAAAGGCACAAAGTTAACGACTTTGCATGAATTTACAATGCGGCCCTTTTGCTAACAGCAACTCTCTCTCCCTATAGGAAATATAGCATAACATAACGTAACGTAACGTAACACAACGCCCTCAAGCACTTTACGAAGAAGCAAAAGCTTTTCCTAAACATAAACTAGTCCATCAAACAACAAGATAGACCTAATTTTCCAACACACAGAGAGAGAGAGACGCCCTTAAATTATAAACTTGGTAGAGGGAGAGAAAAGTGCACCTTTACTTTACTTATATCACACACACACACAGACACAAAGTACTTGTTTTAGCTTTAAAACTTTGTTTATTTATAATTAATTCTCTTCTACTTGATGGACTTTAGAAATTTTATTTGATTTATAGATGAAATATCGACATTTAAAAAAATGAGTTAAAAAAAAATACAAATTCCAAGCGGTCGATAAAATGGAATAAGGGTGATTTTGTCATTTTTTTTTTTTTTGAAACGAGGAATCAGGCATGTAAAACATAATTCGTGGAAAGTTATTTGTGATGTAAAATTCTAATGCCCATCTGGGTGTCTGTACCCTTCCCCTTCCCAATATCTTCACAATCAGAACTAATTTTGAAACAATTATACAGTCAAATAGATTTAATTGAAATACATTTTTTAATTGCATTGTAAAAAATAAAATATGGGAACCCCTGAGAGTTAGGCAACCAAAACGGATTCTTTAAATTTAAGTTTATTTTTTATTCTCTAAGTCAGCGTTTCCCAACCTTTTCGGTACGGTACCCCAAAGGTGCGTTGGGAATAATATTACACACTAGCGGCACCCTTCCTTTTTTCCCCTATCAAAACGAAATTTTTTCCGGCCTGGGGCGAATTTTTTTCCCTTGCGTGAAAATCATTTGACCTTTTTTTGGCAAAGCTTAATTTTTTCCGACCTACGGAAAATTTTGCCGCTTCCATTTTAATCATTTGACCTTTTTTTTAGCAAAACTTTTTTTTTCCCGCCTCTTTAATTTTATTTATTTTTATTTTTTATCTAAATATCTCGCGGCACCCCTTAGGCATTATCGCGGCACCCTTGGGTGCCGGGGACACCGGTTGGGAACCACTGCTCTAAGTCAATGGTTCCCAACCGGTGGGCCGCGAGATATTTTGATAAAAAATGAGTTGGAAAAAAATTTTGCTAAAAAAAAGACAAAATGATTTGAACGGAAGCGGCAAAAATTTTGCGTAGAACGGAAAAAATAAAGCTTGGTTAAAAAAAATAAGGCCAAATGATTTACACGGAAACAGGAAAAATATTTCCGAGGCTGGCAAAAATTTTGTTCCCGTAAAAAAAAATGATAAAATGATTTTCACGGAAGCAGGGCGGAAAAAATTCCGTGGAGTGGAAAAATATTTTCTGAACGGCGGCAAAAATTTCGTTTTTCTAGGGGGAAAAAAAAGGAAGGTTGTACTTGGTACAAATGGCCAGCACACCAGCTAGCCACTACACCAAGGCCCGAGAGCTAAGGGGAATTAGGCTGAACTCACCGAACATTTTAGTTTTCTATTTAATAAATTAATTCTTTATATTATAGTTTAATAAAAACAAAAATCGGTATAAAATTATTTATTTTGCATGGCATGAATTAAAAGTGAATTGTGGGATTTTTTTTTTCTAGTGGTCATGTCAGAATTAAAAGATCTATTTAAGGTCATTGGCCCCTTCTTTATTCGCCTCCATGTTCATAACATCGAATGTTCTTTTTTTTTGTAAATATTTATTATTCTTCCACGATCATATAGGCTATCTGAGAAATTGATTTTTTTTTTTGCATGATTATAATGCTCTATCATTTTACATAATAAAGAGAGACAGAGAGAGAAGCTGACAGGATAATCCATATTTCACCTGCTATATTTACGGATTCTGTTTGATTTTGTTGACACTTTAACAAAAAAAAGAAATTTGAATTTTTTTTCCCCAGTATTTGCTAAATAAACGGAAAATGACACGATACTGTCCTATAAGCGTCTTCTATTATAAAATAAAAAGAAATTACTAAATGAATCTGTTGAACAAAATCGGTAAAAAAGTTCTTAATCTTTTGTACTTTTTTAGTTTTTTTATTTTCTCAAAATTCGCTCTAACGATTTATAATAGTTTCAAATTCATATATCACTTTTGTATTAGATACTCTTCAAAATACTGTAAATAATATTCTCATTTTCCCCTCAAAAATTATTTGAAACCCACTTCAAAGCCCCCATACAAGGGCGTCCTCAAGGAAAAAATCTCAAGGATATCCTCCAAGAAAACATTATTGAATTTCAATCAGGATTTTTTGGCCTCGAGGCCGCTACCACACACGTTGAGGATTTCCTCGAGGCGTGTACTAATCAGGCCGGGCCTTGAGGAAAATCCGATGGTGTATGGCGGCATAGGACGTCATAGGAAAGATAGTTTCCATGGTAACAAAATATAAATATTTTCGATTAAACTTTGCTGGATCATATACATATAGAAGGAACTGGAGAATAAAACCAGCCGCTAGTGGACGCCTCTCGCTTCAATTTAATTTGTAAATATTTCGTCCGGCATCACGCCTGGTCATCATCAGTACAAAAACGTTCGCTCGTGCTGGCATTAGTCCCCCGCTTCTCTTAATTTCTAAGAAAATATTTTTAACATATGAGGATATGGCATAGGGCAGTCAAGGCGAAAAATAAAATGAAATTTTTTTATTTTTGTCGACGTTTCGAGTGCCAATCGCACTCTTGCAAAAATATTCAAGTTCTCAGTTGACATGGCAGTCTTGCAACGTTTTTACCAATTTATATTCTCTTGAAAACTCTCTTTACTGTTCCGAGGTCGATTTTTACCATATTGGTTGATGCGGGCCCTCCGAAAAATCATTTTTTTTTTTGTACTGACGATGACCAGGCGTGACGCCGGTCGAAATATTTACAAATTAAATTGAAGTGAGAGGCATCCACTAGCGGCTAGTTTTTTTTTTTTTTTTTTTCCCCTTTCCCTCCCCCCCCCTTTTAGATATATATATTAATTAATTTTATTTTTTTATTTGGGGTTGGTTTTTTTTTTATTTTTACAAAAAAAAAGGGGTTGGGGGGTGGGCGGGGTGGGGGGAGGGGACTCCCCCCCCCGCGGCTAGTTTTATTCTCCGGTTCCTTCTATATAAATATTTTCGATTATAATTTTTCGCTGGATATAGGCCTACATATAGAAGCCCATTCGTTTGTTGATAAATTTTTTATCTTTATTTCTAATGGACCTTACTAAATATATGTCGACACAATAAATCTGGTGGGATAAGCACAGAACACAACTTTCAATTACCGAAGATAAGAGAAAGTTGTGTGCTGTACAACCAGTCACACCATATTTTTAAGCATAAGGTCACTTGATGATTTCTTATAAATTGATAGCGTCTATTAAAATATGTTATTATTTCTTGCAATGCTAGCAAGGTGAATAGGTGAATCAATATGTAGTAGAATAATAGAATAAATGAATAAAAGGCCAAGCAGCTTTGTTTATTTTTATTATAAAACCCACGCTGTGACAGCTGTGTTTGTCACACCAGATTTTTTTAAAAACTTTTTGTTTGGATTTATATATAAAGAGTACAATTTTCTAAACTAGTACTATTTCAATACAATTCATGTTTAAGTAAATATAATTTGAAATTTTTGCGAACGCTCTAAATAAACAGTAGACAAGCCAGGAAGCGAATTAAAGTTGTTGAAGTTATTTTTTATTTAAGAAAGACTTTTTTTTTTTTGAAAAGACAGAGACGTGCAACGAATTGGTACTGTTGCTGGCAACTTTTTCAACCTCCTAATAAATTTAGTGACTAAGCGCGTGTGTAAGTTCTTTTTTTTGTCAATAAATATTTTATTTTTTTCCAATGAAACAATGTTTGAATAAGTAATGTCTATCATAATTTAATATTTACTGGTGATGCGGAAGACGGCAAATATTCATATTTTATTAAACTCGTTTCTCTAAATGTGTTTTAAGATCCTCATGAGGTTTTTGGAATGATGTCTATGCGTATCGTTATTTGTTTCGTTCATGATAACTCAAGAAATAATTTTACTTCCTCTTACAATATATATGAAATATATAGAGAAAATATTGCGATCATGTCAAAAATTCGTTGTCGAAATTTTGATGGATATACACGTTTTGAGGTCCACTAAGTCCAAAAAAATGGGATCCGCTGATTAGTCTGTCTGTCTGTCTGTGAACAAAATATCTCAGGAATAAAAAGAAATAGGAGGTTGAAATTTTATATTTAAGTTAGGCACCCCCCCCCCCCCCCCCCTAGAGCTTGAAAATAAGCTTTTAATCAAAATCGGCCAAAAAGTACTAGTACTTTACTGATGTAGTTTTTCAGTTTTTTTTCGATTTTCTCAAAATTCACTCTAACGATTTTGATTAAAATTCAAAAATCACTTAGTTTTTAGGAATGTTTATACCATTTTATATTTAACTATATTCCCTGAGATGTGACACGAAGCTTTTGAACAAAATCGGCCAAAAAACACTGTTATATTAGTGATGTACAAGAAAATTGTGTGCTGTGCGACCAGTCACACCATTTTTTGACTTGAGATCAAAACGTCAAAGATTATAATTAATTTTTTTTTTTTTAATTACTCTCTTCAAATAAAATTCCTATTTTGACTGTTGAGCTGGCTTATCGAATATATATTTGTTAAATAATTAGTATCGATATCACCACTTGCTGTGATATTTAAATATAGTCTATTAATTAAATTTATTTTGACATTATTAAGGATCTCTCCTATTTATTAAAAAAAGTAAAGACAGATCAGATCGATTTGTTTTTATTCTTTTCATTTCTCATATAAAAATTCAATCTTATCTCCGAGAGAAAAAAGTAAAAAAAAATAACAAGCTCAATTAAATTAAACTAACCTACCTGTTCATTTTTTCTTTCTTTTTTTTATAATTGAACATGTTGTTTTTTCCTCAGTTCTTATTATATTCTGGGCTATACTAAGATTTATTTCCAACTAACCTTCGGGGTTTCTTCTCTTTCATTCTTTTTTTTTTATCCAAAGAACGAAATACAGTAAAATATCTACTAAATGTATCAGCCAAAATTAAACATTGGCTAGAGATCTGAGTAGAGCCCTTCCTAAAAAGCTTAGAGACATGATTAGAGAGGTGATATTAATTTATTTTAAAATATTTTTTATAAGATGAATTAATTAATTAAAGTATTTGAAAAATTTTGTCTGTATGAGCAAATAGGGCCTAATAAATGCACTTCGTCTCTCTCAACTTTATGGTTGTTTTCTCTAACCATTAGAGTTGCCTGCTAGATGGATACTTTTGACTGATAGAGATAGTATATTTATGGCCACAAATAATAAACACATTACGAAACAACGCCCGCCAGGGCCAAACTGCATGTTTTCCGCAAATTTAAACTGATATAAATGGAACAATTTTAGTTTTAATTTTTACTAAATCGCGAACGCTGAATTAATTAAAATTATTCTTTATAAATCTTCATAAGATGTTCGTTTCTAGTATTGTTGGAGGATATTTTTGTCTAAATCTAAATTCTTATTTAATTTGAGAGGCGCGCAATAATTGATTGGAAAAGTGATAATCGCAGATTTTCAAATCAAAGTGTAAAATTTTTGAAAACGGTTCAAAAATATAAAACATTAGGCGCTCTCTGAGCACTCAACTGTCGAATAACTGAGGAGTTAGCGCTCAGCAAATAATGAGCTGTTCGATGAACGCACATGATGATAATTGGTGAAAATTTAGGAAAATAATCTTGAAATATGTTTGTTAAAACTTGACTGATTGTACCATCTATTGCAATACTATTGAGACTAAAGCCTGGTAGTTAGGCAGCCCAATTGGCACAAGCATACTAAAGCTTTCTTGTCTGTTTGAGAAATAGCTTTTTCAGAGCAGAAAATGGGTCTTTTTGGACTATTGTCTGCTTTGCAAAAGGTATTTTTCCACACAGACAAGAAAGCTTTGGAATGCTTGTGCCATTTGGGCTGCCTAACTACCAGGATTTAGTCTCAATACTTTTACAATAGATGATATGTGTTTCATTAGTTTCTAATTTAATGACTATTGTTAATTTATGCAATATTTAATAATTATTAAAGAAAATAAAAAAATAAAGATCCACTCATGGTATACTTGAGTAAACTGATTTGAGATGAGATCAATGACAGGGGGGCAGCCAAGAAGGAGAAGCGTATACCTCAAAGAAACCCCCAATTTATGACGTTTCTAATTTAATTGCTTTTTGAGCTTGTGGCTGTGATGTGATTATAATGGAGAAATCAGCCAATGATCTATGTTCAATAAAGATCCCAGAATAAGACGTTTCGACCTGAATTTATTTCAGTTATTGGGAATTATACACATAATGCAAGAGCACATGTGATCAAACCAGGATTTGTCAATAATAAAATTTATTTGCTTCATACAATTACATGGCTCCTGTGCCCAAGCGCAGAGATTATTATAGTTTCTAATTCAATTTAACCATCTTAGGGTGTTAGGGAGTTATCATATGTAAATATATAATAAATGTAGGCCTATATTTACTGTAGTTATATATAGATCAATACATGTTAAATTTTTAAAAATTTGCTAATTGGCAATCCCAGAGCGCAGAAACGTTAGAATAATATTGATCCTGGCTGCCACCTCCTGTCATTTATCTCATTGTTAATTACAGCCACTTCCACACCCTTGAAAAATAGTAGTTTTTTCATTGTCACAATACTTTCCTAATATATAATAGTGGCGGAATATAAAAAAAAAATTTAAAGCATTGCAAATACTTTAAAGAGGAAGATTTCTTTCTGATTATATTTATTCTATTTCCTTTTTCTTTTTCTCATCTCATTTGATTTACTCAAGAAGAAATAAACATCTCATCATCATACTCATCTTATTTACATTTCATCTTCTTTAAAGATTTATATATATAAAAAACAAATTCTCTCCCAGGAGATGAATATTTTGAGAATTCCACCTTTTAATGCAAATATTTCAATATCAGTGTAATGAAAGCATCCTCAGGATATTTTGCATATCGTCCATTTTATTTTCTTTATTTTTCGACTAGTGTAGTTTGCCATTGAGCCAATCCATTGTGTACAACAATGTATATCAAGGTATCAATCATGCATTATGAAAATAGCCATCAAGAACGTTGCAATGAAGCAATGCCAGTCACGACCGAACCTCGGATAGGTGTATCCCCGAGTAACATCCTCCGGTTAAGGATGGAAAAGTAGACTCTGACTTTAATCAAGAATTGATCTTTTACTATTTAATAAAACCCCCTGAATGGCCTCAGTGGCCGAAAGAGGAATAATAATTTAAAAAATCTGGTGTGAGTGGTCGCACAGCACACAACTTTCTCTTGTGTTCTGTGCATGTCACACCAGATTTTTCGTATCGACATATATTTAGTTATAGTTTGGAGGGAAAGTG
The DNA here is from genome assembly GCA_023213315.1 of Euborellia annulipes. Classification (NCBI taxonomy): domain Eukaryota; kingdom Metazoa; phylum Arthropoda; class Insecta; order Dermaptera; family Anisolabididae; genus Euborellia; species Euborellia annulipes. Next base: position 31,265 of record JAKCPI010020973.1, read on the forward strand.
GTGTAAGTTTTCCGTGAAACATATTTATAAGTAAATAATAATAAATAATTTTTACTTATATATTTAGTTTCCGCCGATATATTAGAATACAAGACAAGATGTAAAATTTATAAGTATGGGAAAATATTTATATTTTGTTACCATGGCGACCATTTCTCCCATCTTGAAGTTGAAGTACAAGAGTAAAGTGGTATTCAGAAGATTTCAATGACAAAACGACAATATACATTTTAAAGAGCATCTAAAAAATAATTGATTTATAAATTAAAAAAAAAAATCGTTCGAGCGAATTTTGAAAAAATCGATAAAAACTGAAAAACTACATCAGTAAAGTACTAGTACTTTTTTGCCGATTTTGATTAAAAGCTTATTTTCACACTCCAGGGGGGTGTCTAAATTAAATATAAAATACAGAAGTAAGAGAAAGTAAAAATACGTAGCTTTCCCGTTTCAATCGATGAACAATTTTTATAAATTACATTGGGTACTAATTAATTTAAAAAGGCTAAAAAAAACAAACAAATTTAAATAGAAAACATTTATTCAATAAAAATAATATCAAGATTTTAACGTAAATAGTTATTAAAGAATTATATATAGTATATCATGTGTTGGTCCATGAAGTAATTATGAAAAACATATAACCAAGTATTTAAATTGATAAATACTTGGTTATATGTTATTATTAAATTTTTTTTATTATTATATACTTCAAATAATTAATCTCTTTTAGGTTTAGTAAACAAAAACAGAAGCCAGAATTTTGATAAATCGAAACTTACTCTTGAACAACGGTATTTTTTTTTTAATTTTTTTTTTTAAATAAAATTTGCGTGTCTTCGTCAGTTATCGCCATGCAGTCATCTCTCTCTCTCCACGGAGATTAACTCCCTCTACCTGTATTATTATTATTATTTTATCACTAAACTGCTTTAAAACTGAGTTTGCGTAGCTAAACCAATCGATGAGGGAAAGCATGCATGCATGCATAGACCTCTCTTCTACTTGTTATAAATCTTTTTTTTTTCTTTTTTTTTTTGAACCCGCTTACCTTTTGCGCGATATCTATCTCTCTCTCTCTCGTTTCGTGATCTAATTACTGAACGTGGATTAGCCTAGCCTTGTGTTAATTAAATCTCATACCAATCAACTAACTCTAATTGAGTTACACATGCTGGTGACAAAAACTAGAATATAGACTATATATTTTAAATCTCTTGAATTCCATCTAATATCTGCTTGAGTCTGACTTTAATTCCGTGTTAACCCACTTTATTTGACAAGTAATGGTATAGAATTTCCATTTTTTGGATGAGGATATCAAAGTTCAGAAAATTGATAAGAAACGCTCTCAGCCGTTAGTAGTCCCTCTGATAGGTGTTTCAAACAATATCTTGAAATTTTGTGTTAAGCTATATAGAGATCGCGCATTAATAATTTACGAGCTCCTTGTTATTTCACCTTTAATTTTTTTTTTTTTTTTTTAAATTTTGCAACCAGCCATTGTCTCGATTAAGGTGCGCGACTCCAAAAGCCGTTAGAAGACGATTCACTACCGAGTTACTCTAGACGGCAAGAGATGGCGTTAGTTTTTCTAATAGGAATACAAGGGATTTATTTCATTTCATTTGAAAGATTCCAGCTAATTAATTAAGGGTAAAGAATTAATTATTCTTTAACACAATGATTACTAATTTAATTATCTATAAGATATAGAGCGAATTTTTTAAAAATATCTTTTATTTAATGCGATTAATCTAAAAAAAAAAAAATTATTTTTTCGAAAATCAAAAAAAGGGCTTCTATAAGTTGTAGATAATTTAAATAGCTTTAATTTAAAAAAAATTTGAGGTCGATAGCTTCAAAATTGTGGCCGCTAGAATCTCCCAAAATTAGCACCCCGAGACGCGCACCTTGAGATTAAAAAAAATTTGTTATATTTTTGATTTTGTTGTTCTACCTAGTCGTGTTTTCTTTATCTATCAGAGAGAGAGAGAGAGAGAGAGAGAGAGCGAGGGCGTGTAAACAAGACTTTCCCGGTCTTTGATCCGTAGTTAATAATCCAATATCAATCGAATGATATCATAAGATAAGATTTGTTGTGTATGAGTAGCCACATATCATATCAGTGACAGTGATAACGATAAAAATTAAAGGGTCAGAGATTACAATAAGCAGTGTCTAAATAATTGGGATATCTAATACTTGAAGAAAAATGGTGATATATAAATTTTATTTGATTAGCCTTCTCATAATGTTGCTTGTTGTAACCCCATCATCATCATCATCATCTTCTGGTAAAATTGAAGCAATAATAATCGAGTTTATCAAAGTTTGGGTTTAATTATCTTTTAGTTTCATCAGTGCGAGTTAATTATCAACTTGAATATCAGTCAGTATTAAATTATAGACATGAAAAAATAATCCCAATTTCATAAACATTGAATCATTAAAAGGGGAAGTTTTACTTTATCCTGCCTATACAGTAGAACCGCGATAAGTTGCCCACGGGGGGTGGTGTGGAGGTTGTGGTTTACCCCTACTCCCCACCCCGGGGGGGTTCGCTCCCGGTTGGTCGGATGTTTTTTTTTCACCCGTTTGCTACCGAATGTTTAAAAAAAGCTCTAACCCATAATAAATAAAATAAAAAAAAAAAGTTTTTTTAATTCTTAATGGCCTGGCGGCGAAAGGGGGGGGGGGGGGGGGGGGGGGGGGGGGGGGGGAGGGGGAAAAGGTTTGAAAATAAAAAAAAAAAAAAAACCTCGATAAGTTAAAGTTCAAGGGAAATAGTTAGAAATTTGAGTTATCGAGTTTTTTACTTATCGAGAGTTGAAGTTAGAGAGGTTATTGAAAATATAATTTTTAACGTATAGAGGTTTATTGACTTTAGGCACGTGAGTGAAAAAGGAATTTCGTTTGATCTATTTGTTTATTTAGAATAGTTTAATTAAATATAAATTAAATTAATAGATTTATTTATTTACAAAAAAATCAGTAATTTTTTTCTGCTTCATGTTTTTTTTATTTTCTGCATCAACTATTTTTTCGATGATATGTAAAGAAGAGAAAATCTCGATTTATTCCATTTCATTTTTAAGTTTCCAGCTAATTAATTATGGGTAAAAAATTAATTATTTTTAAACACAATGATTACTAATTTAATTATCTATAAGATATAGAGCGAATTTTTTTAAAATATCTTTTATTTAATGCGATTAATCTAAAAAAAAAAAAATTATTTTTTCGAAAATCAAAAAAAGGGCTTCTTTAAGTTGTAGGTATTTTAAATAGCTTTAATTAAAAAAAAAATTTGAGGTCGATAGCTTCAAAATTCTGGCCGCTGGAATCTCCCAAAGTTAGCACCCCGAGACGCGCACCTTAAGAAGAAATTAAAGGGGAAAGGCTGTGGATAAGTTTATTATACTTAATGGAAAAAAAAAATATATATCTTGGATCTCTTTCCTTGTCCTTGAATAACTATTTGATGGAATAATGGATTATAGATGATGTGAAAAATAATAAAAATTTTCTTTAAATGAATCGAAAAAATGGTTAAAAAATAAATTGATTGGAAAAATAAAATGGCTCTCTATTAGTGTTATCTTCAAACCACCAAACTTTTCGATAGAGTCCAATTTGATTAAAATAATAAAATAAAAATGAGGTGGAGCTTTGATAAGAGATATCACTCTTTCTTTTTATATACTACACTCTAATGAGATTTACAGACATAAAAACTTTACTTTTAAAACCGGTGAGATCTGATTATTCCGGAATATAGGCCTACTCACTATATACTAATCTAATATACTGGGTGTCCCAGGTGTCACGCACCCCATTGTTGGGATCGAAAGAGAAAAATATTCTGAGCCCAAAAATCCATGTTTGAAATTTTTTGATCAAGTAGTTAATTAGTAATTAATTAATAAAAGTGACCAATCAGGAGCGCGCTACAGAAGAATAGAATCTTTAAAATACCTAGAATAATACCAAAACAATATTCACTCTTTTAATTTTCCAATTTAATAATAATAATAATAATAATTATTATTATTATTAATAAAGAATATAAAATTAATAAAGTCAAAAGAATACACTAGTTACACAAACCCCTTTGCCTCCGTGCATGTCGACACAAAATATCTAGAGTGACAAGCACAGAATACAACTTCAAAAGTCAAAAGAATATACATGTATATTACTAGTTACACAGCCCACTTTCTCCCACTTCCTGTCTGTGTATCTGTATTCAAAATAAAGCAAGAAGTAAATGAACTACGAGCTTGATATTTAAGTCTTTTTGATTAAAATTCATAAATGAATTTTTTTTAGGTGCTCTTTAAAATGTATATTCTCATTTTTACCTCAAAATTTTTGAAGCATACTTTACTCTATAGTAAAGATGGGGGTTTAACGAAATATATTTCAATGGTTAAAAATGTTAAATCTACCGGTTTGTAAATATATCCCCATTCTAAGAGAATGCTTTGTATTGTGCAACAATACCAGATTTTTGAATATTCCAACATTAAGAATGTGTGTAAAAAACTTATTACCATTATGGCAGTTTTTGCTAGCACTTGCTTTGTACGCGTTAATGAAGATTGCCTATTATCAAACTCAATAATATTAGTGTGTGTGTGTGTGTGTGTCCTTTACTCTCTTCTCTCTCTTGATGATGTCAAAGGCAATTGGAAGGTTAATTGGATTTCAATGTGTGTCGGTGTGGTTGGTCTTTGCTACGACAACGACAACGGCGAACGAGTAACATCTGCTATTCAAATTAAAATAGAAAGGGAGGAGGGCTTTGATATAATGAAACGATAAAGTGTCTTCTTTCTAAGTAACTAGTCTCCTGGCCCACCTTCTGTAGATCGTCCACCTAGTCAGTGTCTCCATCCCCTCCCACGATATAGTGTGATTTCCTAAACGAGGTTCTTTTTCTTAGGTTTCTTATTAAAGTAATCATGATTTTAAAAGTTAATTAAATTTTATAAATTTGGGAAAACTAAATTTTTAGTTCTCCAAATTTTTAGTTTTCCAAAAATAAAACTTAATCTTAAACAACTAACAAAAAACAAAAATGTATCAAGTAGTTTCGGAGTTATTTATTTATTTATTTTTTTACACTCACATTCACACACCCAGACACACAGTCTTTTCGGCAACTTAGGCCATTTAAAACTTTAAATGATACTCGTAATTTTTTAATATATATTTATTGGAGGTCCAGGCATTCTTATTTAAGCCATTTGGTATCCAAATTCCATATAAAATAAAAAGTTTTTTTATATTCCATCAAACAATGAATTATTTATTTTTGAATTGAAAATTTAATTATTTTTTTTTTAATAGTTATATATTTTAATTATAATAAAAAAAAAAAAATATTAATGAATATTATTGGCGGGATCCCTTCATCCTTGGCGGGCTAACTACATGAAAGGCTTTGACCAATCAGAAGCCTTGAAAATTGTTACGTCACTCAACAAGCGATATTTCAGTCTGGTCGACATCTCCTTTATTAGTTGTTTTTGAGAAAGTGAAGTGTTAACATTGTGTGTTTGTGATTGTGTGTATATCAACACAACCCCTTCATTTCATCTCGTCTCATTAAATAGTGAGTAAAATTAAAATTATTTATTTATCTGGATCATTTATTAAGAAAATACAAGTATATTATACGTGTAAATAGGAATTTATAATAAAGGTTAATTATTGATTGTTTATCCGAATGACCGCCAGGATGGCGCCAGCGTACGGTTCTTTATTAAATTTACTCTTTGCCCTTCTCAGAATGTTTTAAGAATCTATTAAAATTTACACAAAAGAAGGGGAAATGGACTTGAATCTTTCTTAATAAATGGACCATGTTTAATTAAAAAACATGGTGTGACTGTCGCCAGCACACAACTTTCTCATACCTTCGGTAATCGAAAGTTGTGTTCTGTAAATTTTACATCTTGCATTCTAATATATCGGCGGAAACTAAATATATCGACACCAAAAATCTGGCGTGACAAGCACAGAACACAACTTTTGATTACCGATTTGTGCTGTGCGACTAGGGCCACCAGATTTTTTTTTTGAATTTTTCTTTTCGGCTTCTGAGACCATTAGTTTTATTTTACAATATTTATTTTAATCAATAACGATGGCTACCGGGGGAAGGTTCCACACACTTTAAACAAATTTTAATTGGATTAAAATATAAACTTTATTTATGAAAAAAAAAAAAAAAAAAAATTGTACATGGTTTGTGACGTCTTAAAAGAGTGAGAAAGTTTTGATTTTTCTGACATGTCATTATCATACAGACACACACACACATACCTCTTCTCTTTTCTGTTATATAAAAGAAATTTCAAGCCAACTTGCAAAGTTGAACTGAGTGTATTGAATGCGTTGAGTTACGAGAAAAGAGAGCTTTTTTTTTTTTTTAAAGGAGAAAGAGCTTTTGCCCTTTTTCTTCTTTCTCTTAATTTAAATATTTTTCAATGAATTTATTTTAATTTCCGGAGACTAATTTCTTTTTTTTTTCTCGCCTTACAAAAGAGAGAGAGCTATTTTGACTACCCCTAAAATAAAAAAAATTCTAGGCCTCCAATGAAAAAAGATATAGGGTGTTCCGCAGAACTTGTTCCATTAAAACTTTTCAAGGAAAGAATTGTGAAAATATTTTTGAACTTTGCCATATTCATTTTTCCTTTCTCTTACCTCTATATATGTTAATATTTAAAGAGAAAGTATTGGATTTATGTAAAAATTGATGTCGAGATTTTGATGGATATACACGTTTTGAGGTCCCCTGCATCCAAAAAAAGTGTATTTCGCGACATTGTCTGTCTGTGATTGAGCTATGAGGCTGAAATTTTTATATTTATGTTAGACACCCCCGGGAGCGTGAAAATAAGCTTTTAATCAAAATCGGCCAAAACTACTAGTACTTTACTGATGTACTTTTTTTACTTTTTTTTTTATTTTTCTCAAAATTTGCTCAAACAATTTTGATTAAAAATTCAAAAATCAATTATTTTTTAGAAGCTCTTTCAAATGTATATGTTCATTTGGCCCTCAAATTGTTTGAATCACACTTTACTCTTGTGCTTCATAGGTAAGATAAGAGAAATGGTTTGGCCATGGTAACAAAATATAAATATTTTCCCATATTAATATTTCAATAATTGGGGGTTGTAGATCATATGCAATTATCAATTGGAAGATTACTCCCTTATTGGGTAGCAGGTTCTTCAAGCAATATTTCAATAAAAAACATAATTATTTTTCTTTTTCAGGATTTTATTCATTTTTGTGCACACACAGTTATCTTGTGATTAAAATCATTGAGAAATTAAAACATAGGAAGTGTCCAAATGTTGTGAATAATTTATATAACAAGCAACATATTCCAAATACATAATCTCCGGCATGTTAGGCAATTATAGACTTTTAAGGATAAATACAAAATTATCCAGAAATTTATTTACACCATTTGGCATCCAAAATGATTTAAATAAATCCCCTTGACTTAGATTATCAATATTGACATTTGGTTAGTACCTCTAACCTCTTTGGCCATGAAGGGGTGTAT
>JAKCPI010020974.1:0-57491 GCA_023213315.1 Euborellia annulipes
ATTGTCGTCATCAGTGGAGAGATGTGTAAAAGATGTAAGAAAAAAGAAAGTGAACAAAAAGTAATTTATAATTACTTTTTTATATTAATCTAGAAATTCTTATCGTGCTTATTATTTGTTCTAAATTCAAAAATAAAAGTTATTTTGAATTGAAATTAAATAGACCTAAGTCACTGTTTTATTTGTTGGTGTATTTCTACTGTAAATTTCCTAATTTTTATCACGGCTATTTTTTAAAAGAGGGTAATTTTTTTTTATACAGTAGTTTAGGGCAGCGTTTTCCAAACTGTGAGGCGCGCCTATTAAATATTTTTAAGGGAAGCGTGGTAACATAGAGTTTGGAAACCACTGGTTTAGGGAGTCATTGCCGAATTTTTTAAAATGGCATACCGGTAAGTCTTAGAAATTATATAGCCTATAGAATATTTATAAGTTTTTCTATTTCCCAAAAAGTTTACTTGACAAGACATTTTTAAAATTTACGAAAAAGTCGAGGGGAGGGCTCTCCCGAATTTTTTTAAATGTCTTTTTCGGACAATTAAAACCATCAAATTACGACAAGCCTAATTTAAAAAAAAAAACAAAGATAAAAAAATACATTATTGAGCTTTAGTGGAACGAAATTCTTTAACGCGGCAGAGTGAAATGAGAGAAAATGTAACGTAACAAAAATGTGTTCCCAGCGCCCGAGCGACGGCGGAGGATGGCGAGATTAGCCGAAGCCTTGGCGAGCCACGCCCATCTCCTTCTCTTTATTTCCTTCTATCTACCGTAGGCGGCGAGCAAGAGGTTCCAGCGGACGCAGCTTCGGCGGGCTTTCCGTATATTTAAATAATATTCATATTAAATTATATTCTGAGATGAAGAAAAGGCGTGAGGAACTTCGTTCCTGCCCGGGGTTCCACGACCCCACACGTTTGCTTTTACATCGAAAAGCTAGTGCGAGATGAGTAGAAAACTAAAAAAAGAACACTTAAAAAAAAAAATCAAACAAAATTTCTCGAAAACGTAATTGTTATTTTAATGACACTTGCTGCGTAAGTCTTGGAAATGTGGTGCGATTAGTATTAATTAAATTCAAGAATAAAACAACCAAGAGCTACTCAAGAAAAATAATTGAAAAAATTGAATAAAATCCGAAATTTTTTGCCAATGCAATTTTTAAAATCTATAAAAAAATGTAAAATAAGTCATTGGTGCTTAAATATTAACGGGATTAATTAAAATTAATATTATTATTATAAAAAAAAAAAATACCGATTAGTGGAACAATCTAATAAAATGAGCAAAAGCCGTTAAGTTGATGCTACCAATTTGAGTAAAAAAAAGATATAGTCTACGTTAATTAATAAACAAGTAATGAAATTGAAACCTTAAATAATTAGAATCCATAAATTTAACTGTTATCAGGAGAACAAATACATTTTTACAATTATTAAATCTTTTAATGAGAAGACTTATGTAGGCAAAAAGGGTTCTTAGTTCGTTATTTAATTTCAATATTATCAAAGATATGAATCAATCAAATGAATGTTGCTATCTAGAGATAAGATTTAAACTTTCGACCGTTGGTTCTCGTTGAAACATTTTGTAAATTAAAATTAAATATACAAATTAAACACTAGGTTATTTGTTTCAAAGGTTTTATTAATTAAAAATTAACACTTAATACGTATTTCGACAATTTCTTGTCATCATTAGAATGTAATCACTTCTGATGATGACAAGAAATTGTCGAAATACGTATTAAGTGTTAATTTTTAATTAATAAAACCTTTGAAACAAATAACCTAGTGTTTAATTTGTATATTTAATTTTAATTTATCTAGAGATATTTATTAATTTAAATAACCAACAAACAGTGGCGTCATTTGGGGGCAGGGGGCATTTGCGCCCTGTACTCTTAAATAAAATATTTCAAAATATATCTACGAGTATATATCAACATACGATGTCAAGAGCCAAAAAATTAAAAATTGAGTTAAGCACGGAATATTGTTTCAAATCCTATAATTAATAGAACTATTTTTGAAATATGTCCTAAAAAAATTTATATTTAATGTTACTTGCACAATGGACAAAAAAATGATATATAATCTAATCAAAACAATGTAAATTAGAAAAACTTTATTGTTAATTTTCTCAAATCTCGGTACCTGGCGCTTGACACACTAATGCGTAACAGGGTTGAGGAAAAAGTGTGAATGTTTAAAAAAAAAATGAAAAGGCGAGGGTCCGCCGCAGGCGGGCCCGAGCCAGCTGGCGCGCCCGAAGGCGGGGGTCGCGACTAGTAATATTAAATGGTATAAATATTTCCATCCCAGCCATTTTCCGGGGCCCTGGAAGCTCTATATTTTCTCATTTTTTCTTGGGGCGGTGAGTTTTCTAGGGGGGAGCCACGAGCCTTCTGGGGGTGCCTCCCCATTATATTAGGAAGTACCCTAATATGCCCATTGTAACAATATAATTTTACCATAAAGATAGTAGGCCAATTATAAGAATATGACTCCTCTCTTTTTTTATTTTTTCTAACAAGATTTCATTAGCCATGTAGACCATGACAAAAAATATAATTTGTGGTTGTTATATTTTTATTGTTTATAAAAAAAAAAAAAAAAACCTGAAAAACTGCATTAGTAATTAGTACTCTTTGTCCGATTTTGTTCAAAAGCTTCGAGTCACGTGGCAGGGGAGGGTCTAACTCAAATATAAAATTTTAACATCCTAGCTCTTTTTGTTCTTGAGATATTTTGTACACAAACAGACAGACCATGTTTCAAAAACCACTTTTTTGGATTCAGGGACCTCAAAACGTGTATATCCATCAAATTTTTGATACTTTCTCTCTATAGGTATATTAACATATATAGGTAAGAGAATACAAAAAGGCTTTATTTGAGAATAATTCAAAAGAATCAATCTAAATATTAATTTTGAGAAGTTGATCCCGATTGTTCTGACCTCATCTCATGTTAAGGTGAAATTTTTAATTAAAAAAAAATGCATGGATGTAAAGTAAATCCCTCATATCAAAAAACTAACAAACTCTTGTTGAGTTATAGTAATAAAAAAAAATACTTCGTAACGCTTCATCAACTTTAATTTTAATTTCATTTCATTTCTTTTGACAATAACCACAAGTTGGGCAGAAGAGATTAGGGGAAAAATTCCATTCTCTTTCGATTTAAATTCGACATTTTACTCGAATGATTAAAAGTTGAGTAATTTATATCTAAAGGAAATGGAATCCCTTAATTAAAACCTATCTACCGAGAGTAGTAAGCCGGTTTGAGTGGGGGAGGGGAGTAAATGGTAGGAGAGTGAACTTGAAAGTAAGCAAGCAACCGACCAGAGAATTTGTTGAACCATTTGATAATTGGCAATCGGCAGAAATACATAAATAACACCAGCCAAAGTACCAAGAACCAACAAACAAACTCTAATTGAGCAGCCCTTTCGGAAAAAGCCCAGCAAGAGGCCAGTAGAGGTCACATTTACTTCGAATTATGTTCATTTGTCTGAGAAGTTTTCGTGCAAGAAGCAAGTGAATGTCTGTCTGGCAGTAGCTGTGAAGTTAATAAAATTTTTGATGCCTAACACTTACGCTTATTTCATTTCTAATTAATTAGATAATTAAATTCTTTTTGCTAGTGTTAGTTATGTTTAGTGGGTCCAAATTGAATAAGCAGTTGTGAAACATGTGCAAACCTTTTTTATTTATTAGATGGTAATAGAGGCGTAACTACATCGACTCGAGCCCCCCCCCCCCATCGTAGGTACAAGAATATCTCCCCCCCCAAAAAAAAAAAAAAATTTTTTTTTTTTTTTTTTGGAATAAAACATTCACACTTTTTTTCTCATTCACACTCACACTCACACACACATTCACTCAGTCTTTTCGGCAACTCTGGCCATTTAAGACTTTTAGACGATAACCGTTGTGATTAATATATAAATTGTGGGTTCAGGCATTTCTATTTAAGCCATCTGGTATCCAAATGGCTTAAATAAAATCATCGGACTGCCTGGGTCCGAACCCGCGACGTTTGGTATAGGAGGGAGGCGCTCTACCTACTACGCCAAACTCGGGGGCAAAAAAAAAAATTGTTAATATAGAATTCCAAAAATTTAAAATTTAAATACATTTTATTATTTAAAAGTTTAGAAAAAATCGAATTTTTTTAAATTTTGGACACCCATAATACAATGAAAAAAAAATATAGCCTACTATTCTATAGTTCTTCAACTTTCTAAAAATCATTAATTCTAGATAATCTATTAATTTTTAACAAAATTATGAACAAAATAGTTATCAAAGTCAAGTTTCAGCGCTATCCAATATACCCAAGAAAAGCTCCAACTTCTAAAGCATTTATCATAAATTTTCTTATATTCATTCTTACTTGATAATTTCATTAACAATTAACCGGTTTGCACAAATGAATAATTTTTGGAAAATTAAAAAAACTACAGAATATCGTAAACACACGATTTTTACATTCAGGGATGGTAAAAAATGCGATTTTTCTAAACTTTTAGCCGTTTTGCTCCACTAAATCACCTCAAATTGTACTGAAACTGGAATATTTCTAGGTATTTTAACTATGAATGAGGCTTTCCCAATCATGAATTGTATTTTAACTATTTACATATTTTTAAGGGGTGGCCCTTAAAAAAATCTTGAAAATTCAAAATTAGAGCCACTTTAGAGGAAATTTTCTATTAAAATTTATTTTCAAATAGGAAGAATGAATGAGCATGCAGCTAGTTATATTTCAATTTATTAATAAACCAGGGCCGACGTTTCGGTCACATATGTGACCATCCTCAGGGCCAGGTTAATGTCTGAAAATATATATAATCCTCGCCAAGTTAATTGGGCATACACAATTATACGTAGCTTAATCATGATAATGCCTCAAATTTTATTATTATCGTACCATGAACAGAGAATGAATGAATTCATTCAAAATAAAGTTGGAAAGTTTCATAAGAGCAGCTACCAAATACAAAATTATCCATTTTCTGGGATATATTTCAATTGTAAAACTATAAAAGCCAATCAGGATAGACTAAAACCCCTAAGAGAAATGCAGCCTCATACTGTTCCGACTTGACAGATAGAAGAAATATTTTAGTTTTGTTCTCATTCTCGTCCCCCTGCTCGATTACAATCATTTCCATTTAAAAAAGAAAATAAGAAAAAAAATCCAAATTGAAAATTCATTTAGGCTATCAGTCTGTTTTTATATGAGGAAAAGTGAAGTTTAAAACACATGGGCTTTGATTAATGAAGAAAATTGCAGTGAGAGGTGAGAAAAGGAAATCAAATGTCATATGGCAAGTCATGGAATCAAATTTGCCGAATAATGGAGAAAATTTAGAACATATGATTATTTTTTTTATATTCAAATCAAAATGTTTTTTATTCTTCTTTGAATGATAATTTCCTTGATTCTAGGTCGGATTAGTAAAGTAACAAAAGAGCAGGCTACTCTTGAAGAGAGATTTATCTAGGGGAAAGTCTTAACTCGGGTAAATCGTTAACAAAATCAGGCGTAGGTGGTTTATTTTTATATTAAAATTATTTCAACTTTGTTTAATTCAAAACAAAACAAATTATTTGCTTAATTCACATAGAGAGCCCAGGGTCATTTTTTGAACAAAGAAAAAAATACATTTAAGGGGATGGCAGAGATGATTATTTCCCTCCCTAAATTTTGGGATATATTTATACTTCCCTCCGGGGCTCTCAACCTCTACTCGTTAATATCATCTTGTCAGGAAAATAATACTAGCTGGGATTCCCTACATAACACAGGAGAAAATTTGTTTCAATTTTGCAGGATAATTCAGACAATGTTAATAAAGAGTATTTCTCCCCTCTTCAGTAAAATGTGCCAGGGGCAGACATTTTGTGGTTATTCAGGATTGTAATTTCCTAAAGGGTGGCCGCTTACTTCCCCCAACAGGAGCCATCAATAATGAAATTGAATTATTCCTTGACGGATTCGAATTGAAATTCCTTTGGAATTCATTTAAATGTCTAGAATACACTATTCGACCCTTTAAACAAGACCCGCAGAGTATAGGCCTAGATTTTATAAAAATATAGCGTTGAAATTTCAGTATATAAAAAGGACTTTTTTATATTTTTTTAAGCATCTGAGAAAAAAATTATTGAAAATAAAAGCGCAAAGGTTTATTCAAGTGTTTCGAGGGCTCTAAGTGCACTAGGATTTAAAAGAAATAAGTAGCTTTTGTAGTCCTATTGAAACAATAGATAAAAAGAGCAAGCTGCCAGGTAATTAGTCTCTACGAAATAAAACTCTCTGATTAAAGCCGAAACTGTTTCCTTAACCGAGAGTTTTATGGAAACTAATTACCTAGCTGCTCATAGGGGTTAGAATATTTTTTTTCTCAGGGAGGGAATGGAGAATAAGCTACATGATATTCTCTTACCCTATATATGAAATACGAGTATATAGAGAGAGAGTATTCGATTCATGTCAAAAATTCGATGTCGAGATTTTTTTTATTCTCTTCGTATGCTGATTCGACGAGTTTTTATCCAAATTTAATTGACTTTGCAGCTTCTTCGCATAGGAAGGATAATTGATCCTCCTTAATTGATTCATAAGTTATTAAAGTCCTGAGGATGATGAACGAAACTGATACTTGTACAAGGCAGTTGACCAATAATAACTAACTTTAAAATAAAAACGTTTTTATAAAAAAATTCGAAATTTGAAAATGTTGTAGTATTTATCATTAAAACTTGTTTATTTCGATGCATGATTTTCGCTTGCCGAGGGCTTCCTCTTCTGGACAAGATTATGGTATCCATACCGCGGCCCTTTCCCCCTCTCCCCTCCAGTTCCAACACCTGTGTCCTACCCTCCCAACAAACATATCTTATAGTAGGCTATGATAATCAGAAAACTAAATGATTCAATTGCAAAACGATTGAAATTTCGAACATTTGACCCCTTCAGCCTCTTTAATCTACCGTATATGACCTCGAAACTCCAAAAAAAATCCTTTGCCTTCGCCAAAAGAATATTTTTTTTTAAAACTCTGAATAAAACTTTATATTCAAGTTCAAAGTAAATATTTAATAAATATAATAAAAAAAATATTCAGAACAAGTTGGAATGAAGTTATAATTATATTTGAACAAAATTTCTTAATATAAATAGTTTAATTTGAACTTCTAATTTGGATATATATTTGTTTGAGGCATAGTTAATAACAAGAACGGTAGGCTTTATGATGTTTACCCAATTCTTTGGTTTAATCGCTTAACCCTTTAATTTCCGACAGTCTCTATTGCCAATATTGACTTTTTCCTTAAATTATGTTGAAAGGGTTGCTTTCCTTAAAAGAATCAGCTAACGATAATTACCTTTGTCTTCAAATAAAAAATATGATGAATATTATTTTAATTTTTAATAATACTAAAAAGATTGTTATCTCAATGTTGACGCATATAAAGTCTATCATTAACACATGCCGAAAAAGATAGTAAAAAAATGTGGAGTAAAGGGAATGGGTATTATTCAAAATTATTTTAATAAGTATAGATACCGATGTTATATATAAAGAATAAATAGACAAATGAATTATCTAAAAGCTTAGCTTCATTTAAATAGCAATATCATATATAACAGATATAAAGAATAATCTATGTATGTTATTTTTTAATTTATTTGGATAACGATTTGATATTTTAATTAAAAAAAATTTGTATATGGACTCATCCTAGTTTATTTATAAGGATAAATCCGCTTGGCCAAATAGCCTTAAAATCTATTGAAAAAAAAGACGTGAATTGGGACAGGCAGCGAGAAAACTTTTATAGAAATCGATAACCATGAAAGCGAAATTCAAATCGTGAGAACATTTTTTGGAACTAAATTTCGCTTACTTTTTCTAATTGCTTTGAATGAAAATGAAATTGCATGTCTAGTGTAAATGCAAACACTAATATCGTAATAAAGGGAATTTCTTAAACGCACTCGTTCTTCTATTTTAAACGAAGGTGCAGAATATAATTAAAGTTTTTATTTTTGCATACCTAGATATGTAATCCTAGGAAGTATTTTGATGGAAATACACGTTTTGAAAAAATGTATCAAAACATCTCTAACCACTCGGCAACGAGGGGTTTGAATTCATTATCTGATAAGGGTATTTAATTTTTTAAAATAAAAGCCTAAATCACAAATAAAACAAATTTAAATATATGTAACTATACACCACATTTCCTCCCTTCAAGTATTATTGTATTCTGCATACTTCCAATGTTGATCTTGTTGAGATACTTCCATTTGAACTGGATTTTGATTCTCTCCATAACTCCATTGAGGCATGTCCAGATTTTCTATCCCACTTGCACTGGCTTTCAATGTTCGTTTTTACTTTCTCGTATTGAATATAAAGAGAAAGTATTGTAATCGTAAAAAAATTCGACTTCGAGATTTTGATGTTTCTCCACGTTTTAGACCATCCTGAGTCCAAAAATACCATTTTGGGCATTATGTCTGTGTGTGTGTGTGTCCGTGTGTGTGAACACGATTGCTTAAAAACCAAAGCAGCTAGATGGATGAAATTTGGTAAATATAAACAAATTCCATTGTTTAAATTTACATGTTTTTTAATGACACCTGTATGGTTTTGTTTTGATTTTTCTTTCCAAAATTTACGAAAAATGTCGTTTTCTTCTGTGATTATTTCAAAAACTATTCAATTTTCGGAAAAATGTCAAAGAATAAAAACTTTTTAAAATTGAGTATTTTATCATAATATAACAAAGTAATTGAAAATTTTGAAATTTCTGAAAAAACTTATTTGGTAAAGTACTACTTCCACGTGACATATTTACTCCAAAAGTTGATAGAACTCTACAATTTTAGTGTAAGGAGCATATACCAAATTTCATTCATCTAGCTGCATTGGTTTTTAAGCAATCGTGTTCACACACACACACACACACAGACATAATGCCCAAAATGGTATTTTTGGACTCAGGGAGGTCTAAACGTGGAGAAACATCAAAATCTCGAAGTCGAATTTTTTTACGATTACAATACCTTCTCTTTATATTCTATACGAGAAAGTAAAAAAAGCCGGAGATTTAGGTAAAAAGCCAGAAAGCGCTAAGGCGCCTATGTCGGTATCGAGGGGCGCCAAAGGATTGCTCCGCCTGGGGCGGAGGGCCCCCCTCCGGGCGAGCGCCCCCCTTCACCCCCACCTGGATACGCAACTTCTTCTTTCTTCGCTTTAAATCCCGCGGTGCGGGGTCGGCGGTTCATGGGTATTTGCGACCAGGAAGGAAAAGAACGGGCCGGCCCATCGCACGGTCTGACGCCTGTTAAAAATATAGAAGGGAAGAGATTGACATGAAAAGAACAGAAGTACTGTCAATCCCAGCTAGGGCGGCTCGTGGTCGCCATCCACGTACCCACAAGATGTGGGCCCCTGAGCTAACCTGGATACTCTACTGAATACAGCATATATATAATATTAAATTTAATTCTCATTCAAATATATTATAAATAATAATAATAATAATATAAAATATAAAAAGTTCATTCCTTTTATTATTTTATAAGCGATTTTAATGCTCTTTTAATAGGTTCATTCTTTTTGATTGATGAAAAAAAAAAAAGATCAGAGACTTTAAATCTAAAAGAACGTATTTAATATTTGAATTTTTTTTTTTGATCTTTATTTCAATCAAATTCTCTTTTATCACTTTTCTCCTTTTTTTTTGAGGTAAATTAATTATCATCGATTTCCAAATGGAATCCGCCAAGGGATTTTAATGTTTGGGACTTTTTTTTTATCACCTCTCCTTTTTAAAGTCTTTTAACGTCAAAATGAAATTAAAAAAAAAAAAAAATGTAACATAAAAAAACGATTTTAATATTTAATGGAAAAGTGATTTACTTGCCCCTTCCCCGTCCAATATATTAATTATAATGGATATTTAATGAAAGTACAGCAAATAAATTGTTTATTTAGTAAATTAAATTAACTTTCCTTGTCGTTAAAGCAATTATAATTGCTAATTATCAATACTAAAGTATAATAATACATAGCGTAGTATACATATATTATTTATTCCAGATGAGAATTGTGTTAATGAAGGGTAAAGACAGAATGTAGGCCTCTATCAAAATAAATATTCCAATAAATTAATCGTTTTGGCTTTCAAAAATAATTCCATTTTCACATCTAGTTAGCTAATCATATGATTAAATAAGAGCCCAGATCAAAGTTTGTTATCTAACAAGTAAGATGCAAAATTCGATAGGACTTTAACTGGGAGATGAAATTAGAAACACAACCCTTGTTTATTTGTTTTTTTTTGGAAATTTTTGTTAAAAAGCGTGTTTTTGTTTTCGATGTGCTATCTGTCGGATAAGTTTTCTAGTTGACTAGAAGTGAAGCAACCGGCTCTTAAACCGAGATCCTAATTAAAAATATATATTTATTCCCGGACATTTCGTAAATTTATAATCATTTAATTTATAACAGGTTAGATGAAAAATAATGATTTTATTTGAACTAAAACTTCTGCGCACTTTCCGATTCATTACACTTCAAAGCTTTATAAAATAATGCACACTCTCCACTCCGCTAGAACTAGGAGGGGGGTCTGCTTACAAGGACAAAAGTCAAGCAAATTTGAATTTTTTGCATAATGAAGTCACTTTAGAACAATGTACCTAAAAAATCAGTTAATAAATCAAAAATTGCATAAATAATTCGGTTTATAGTGGCTTTAATTTTGTTTTCAAAACTCCTTATCAAACCACATTTTAAGACTTGTTAGAATAAATGAAGCAGACAGGTAAGAGACGAAAAATTCTTTATTACTTTCTAAAAAATATTTTTATCTAAAAAAAAAAAATAAAAATCGTAATTCTCAAGGATAATTTTTACATAAACAATTTATAGCTGAGATGTTATATTAATAAGAGGGTAAAAAATGAGAGATGCAGCTAAGGTTATTTCTTTATTAGATTAATTCACACAGCTGACGTTCCGGTTCCGTGTTTGAACCATCCTCAGTGAAAGTGTCATAGTCAATTTATAAATGAATAAATGAATTATGTAGCTACCTGGTCATCTCATACTGGGTATGTATTTATTATATAAGAATTTTTCAACAATGTATAAAATCCACTATGACACTTTCATAATGACTTTTCGCCAGCTCTGAGGAGGATTCAAACACGGAACCGAAACGTCAGCTGTGTGAATTAATCGATTAAAGAAATAACCTTAGCTGCATCTCTCATTTTTTACCCTCTTATTAAAAATCGTAATGATTATATTTTAAATTTCCGACATTAAAATGGCCTAGATATAGATAGGTCTAATAAAGATATAATACTCAAATAATATTAATAAATGACTTTAACCTTTTGATAAATTATCATCAATATTCATAGTCTGACTTGTGGAAGAAGTCCCTCATTTATTACACTTTGTTAGAAAAAAAATAATGGAAGGGGTTATGGGAGTGACCTAGTCACCATTCAACTATCACTTTCTGTTCTTATTACTACGGTACTACTTACGAATAAAATTAAATTGAAACACCATTAATAAAAATCCTGAAACATAGGCAACCAATTTTAGAAAAGATGTATCAGAGGCAAGAGCAGATCCAGAGGAGTTTTTCGAGAGGGGGGGGGGTGCGACAG
The DNA here is from genome assembly GCA_023213315.1 of Euborellia annulipes. NCBI lineage: Eukaryota > Metazoa > Arthropoda > Insecta > Dermaptera > Anisolabididae > Euborellia > Euborellia annulipes. The sequence goes on from JAKCPI010020974.1 coordinate 11,718, forward strand.
ATCACACAGCAGACAATTTTTTCTTAGTTTCGGTAATTTAAACGTGGATTCTGTACTTGTTTACCAGATATACGGGGTGTGTGTATATATACAAATCAAATTTTTAAGTATTAATTTTTAAAATTTTATATTAAAAATAAAATTTTATTGCCAAAAAAATATTTTTCTCAAATCTTGGGGGAGGGGGTAATTTTCTGCCTTTACCCCCCTCCACCCTTCATCAGAGGTGGGAAGTGAACCTTAAATTAAATGACCGAAGAGATAAAATTTCTCTCTCAGTGTCTATATCAATAAATTAAGAAAATGTTTATAGCTTAGGAGGAGAAGTGAATTCTGAATTATGCGACAAGAGACGAGACCTATACCTCTGAGCTACAGCAGCGACCTATGAATTCAATTGATGTAAAATCAAGGGCGGATCCAGAGGTGTTTCTCGGGGGGGGGGGGGTAATCTGGTGTGACTCGTCGCACAGCACGAGGGGCGTACGAAAAATTTTGTTTTTCACGGAACCAAAATTTGGATTTTGCGGAACCAATGTTTTCATGTGCCGTTCGCGGAACCAAATAATTTTTGGTGTGCCGTTCGCGGAACCTTAAATTTTTCCCGCCCGTAAAAATATTTTATCTTTTTTTTAGAGAGGCAAAATTTTTTTATTAATACAAATACAATTTTTAAGTATTAATTTTTTTAAATTTACGTTACAAATTCATTTTTTTGCGAAAAAAGGTATTTTTTCAAATCTCGGGGGGGGGATAATTACCCCCTTTACCCCCCCCCTGTAAAATATAATTTTTCCAAAGATGGCTAATTTAAATCTTTAAATTCACTTTTGCCATTGAGTCTAGGAAAAGTAAAGGATTAACGTCTTGAGGTGTAAGGGTCGGGAGCAGCGGTGTAACTACCCTTTGATGGCGGAGGGAGTGAAGCTCAATTAATGCTCCGTTTTTCAAGTTGTAATATAATTTTAAAGAAAACTCAATTTTTTTTTAGACAATCTATGGAAAGAATGTGATAAAATCACCGTCCATGGGCTATATCTTAGATGCCCTAGGGCGCCTATGTCGGTATCGAGGTGGCCCCAAAGGCTTGATGTGCCAGGGTCGACCGCCCCCAGCTAGTTGCTCTACTGGTCGGTAGTTACTTTCCCGTCAGTTTGTAGCAGTTTCTGAACAATAAAAATTTTGTAAATGTTGTTTATTGAAGGTTTATAAAAAATTTAAAATCTTTTCAAATATGAATTAATAACAGACATATTTTAACTTTTTTTAAGGACATAAATTTTTTGATTATGGCAATTTAAAACTAAATTATCCTGAAAGAATCATTCAATAAAAAAAAAAAATTCCTTTTTGAAGCCTTCTGTTAATATTGAATTTTTACTAAACTTTTTATATTAAGAAAAAAATAATTTATTTTTTTCAGTTTGGCATCAAAGATAAATTATTTTAAAGATAATTAACTTTTTTATATAAAAGTTATAAATATAAAGGCGTTTGTGCGATTCCTCAAACGAGTCCCCATTATTTATGTAAAGGATAAATAGGAAAGTGATGGCCTCTTTTTGTAAAAAATCTCCTGCAAAGTCAAGATTTTTTTTATGAACAAACTAACCGAAAGAAATAAAACACAAGAGTGCCCTTAAAAATTTGTACAAGCAGAGCGCCCTTTTTTCTCAGATGAAGGTCACTAAGCCTCTCTGGTCGTTCCACATTACTTTGACGAGCGAGATGATGTTCTCTTCTCTCCCAAGAAGATGCGAGACGAATGTTCTTATGGCATGGACCTGAAGAAAGTTGATGTCTATCAGCCAAGAAGAGAAAGGGCCGACCGATTGTGTCTGGGTCAAGTTTGACTAAACTTCACAAGCAGACCAAGTGTCTCGGACATTCACTTACTGTATATATAGACGACACTAATATCAAAAATTCACTTTTTTAAAAGTTTAAAAAAAAAGATCCTAACACGTGCCCATAGCTTAAATAATAATACATAAATACAGTGTTTAATCACAATATGTGTATAATGTGATTTGATCTTCTATTATATCAAGAGCGGAAAAATGACGCCAAGAAGTTAGGCAACTTGATTTCCATTATCTTCTAATACTGTACAGTCAAACACCTCCCAGCCTGGTCAGGACCGAGACCCTGGTCGGATATTCTTTTGGCCTATAATTTCAGGTTTCTATGAAAAATTGATTTTCATCACACGTTTTCGTTTTCTTAACTCGCTCATTTTTGTTTGAGAGATCTCAAGTCTATGTATTAATAGTAGAAAAATAGACTGGGAAGCAAGCGATTAAACAGACTTGGGAACTCTTTTTCCCTCCCTCTTATCCACCTGATCGAACTTATTGCACAATGTTGCACCACAAAGTTTAATTAAAAGACAAAAAAGTAATTTATATGTAATATGGGGGGGGGGGGGGGGGGGGGGGGGGGGGGTGAGGGGTAAAAATAAGTATGATAAATATAAAGTATGTAATTTATTATATTAATGGAATATGTCGGTTAATTCGAGGACCGGTTGATCTGAGTTCGAATAAGAGGGTTTTTTCTGTAGATTATTTTAAAAATATTTATTTATAAATTTTGCCTTTCTAGACAAGGGACTCGCAAAGATCTGCAGCTCGGAGCCTCGCACTGGTTAAGGCCGTCGTCTCTTAGAATTTATTACATATTTTTATATTTTAGACTATAAGCTTTAGTTGTTTTTTCTCCTTTAAAATTCTATTTTTTCATTTCTTTAAAATGATATTAAATTTAAAGTTAATTAAGATATAAGGATTTATGATCCATATTTTGGGATTTATTTGATATAATGGATTGTAATATTCCGGATCGCCTCAGGCCTTAATATAATTGAAATACTTTAATTTGAATTAGTAAATATTATTCATATTGATATTCCCTTAGGCATAAATAAATTAGAAGAGAAGATAAATCCTCTAAAATTATCCATGCGAATTTTCATAAATAATCTTTTTTTTAATTAGGTAATCATGAATTGTGTTGGAATTCTACATGTGCACTAAGAGGGGCACATGGCCCTATGTTCAGTTTGAATGAATAAATAAATAAATAAAAAATAAAAGATTGGCAAAGCTCTGATGGACATATCCCGCACGTCTCGTTTTAATTTCCTGATCTTTAATTTTTAAAAAAAGAACAATAAAAAACATTTGTCAAGGGATTTTAATTCCTTTTTATTTTTAAACCAAAAAAGTTAATCTTTTCCGGATCAAAAAGTGAAAAACAATCTCTAGAAAATATAGAATACTGAGCTTACAGAAGAGTTGAAAGTACACGAATGTTATTTCCTTAGTCCTTTTTACTACTAGATTGAAAAAAAGCCTAAAAACTTTAAATTTCGTCAAAGTTCTAAATGAAGGCATGAAACCTGAGCCTCTTCCCTCCCCCCTCCTCCCCCAAAAATGACACTATTTATGGGTTTATAGTGTGATTTCATACAAAAAATTTCACAAGTCTCCTAATTTTACTTGGGGGGGGGGGGGTTTTTTTTTTTCAATTTAGTTAATTATGTCAATTATAACCCCTCCCTCTCCCGTGGCTGAGAGGTTAGAAATGTTGATAAATATCAATATTGATAATCTTAAAGCAAAAGGGTGCGGGTTTGGATACCAGGCACTTAAAAAAATTATAGCTGACAATAAATAATTTACAAATTTTTTAATTTTTTTTCCTCAAAATAATCCTATTAGAAGCTGCTTAAAGGCCCAAATGATATCAAAATGGAAGCAAGAGTTTGATTGAAGTCATGAAGTCCAGCCATTTTATATTAAATAATGTTTAATGCAGTTTTGTAAGAATTTTAAATGCAATAAAGATTTTAATTAATTAATTAATTTTCCAATAAACAAATCTTTCTTGCTTTCGTGAGATGATTAAAGAGGGCGGTGTAATTTATTTTATGTGGATCCCTAGTCTTTCGGAAATTAGGGCTTTTGTAGTTCTAAGTATGATACAAAATTATTCTCTTTTGATTAAATACTGTACCTAAGACTGAAGGGTATAAGATATTAATGAAGGTAAAAAAAATTTTAATGACTATCTAATTTCAGTATTGCTTCAAAGAAAATAAAAAATGGAGAAGAGAAAAGAAGAAAAAATCAAAAGTAGTGAAATGAAGCATCATAGGACCGCCGATGAAAGATATAAAAATACATTGTCTAGTGTACCAGGATGTATTTCATAAAAATAATAAAATGTATTAATATTATTATTAAATAAAGAAAAAGAAAAAAGAGTATCTAATATACCCTAATAGTAAATAAAAATTGTTCAAAGTAAAAAGCATTGTTTTTTTTTTTTAGTAGGTCTAATTAATTAATAGGAACAAACTAAAAAATCTGGCGTGACTGGTCGCACAGCACACAACTTTCTATTGCCGAAAATTGTGTACTGTGCTTGCGCACACCAGATTTTTTGTGTCGAGATATATTTAGTTTCCCATAGCACCTTAGTACCAAACTTGACCACTTGTATTTCATGACTAAAAATCTGAAATACATCAGTAAAGTGTACTTAAAACAAATTTTCACGAAAAATACATTTTAAAGAGCATCTAAAAAATAATTGATTTTTGCATTTTAATCAAAATCGTTAAATCCAATTTTTATTTATTTATTATTATTTTGTGAAAAAAATAAACTGAATACATCAGTAAAGTACTAGAAAAATCATTACACACACAGACAGACCAATTTGCGGGATCCACATTTTGGACTCAGGGGTCCTCAAAACATGTATGTCCATCAAAATCTTGATATCGAATTTTTGACATGATTGCATTACTTTCTATATATTTCAAATATAGGGTAAGAGAAAGTAACAATTGTTCAAAATAATTTAAAAAACAATATTTTCTATAATTTCGCTAAAATTAAAAATGATATTTTGAATTTTTTAAGGTTAGCACTTAAAATGTTTAAATTCTTGGAAAAAGTTGATATTCTGTTTCCTTGGTGAGCAATATCTTATAAGGACCAGATAATCAATTTAATAATCACTCAACTTTATAATTAGTAGAAAACGGCCAAAGGATCATTCAACTAAGGATGTAAGGGAAGTTACTTCCGGAAGTCACGTTGTGTTGACAATAATAAGAAAAAAACCAAACAGATTTTTTTAAAAGATCCTGCAAAAAGAAAAAATTTGGATATTTTCTTACTATTGTCAACACAACCTGACTTTCGGAAGTAACTTCCCTTACATTCTTAGTTAACAACTTTATATTAATGTTAGAGAAAAGTAAAAAATTCAGAGGTATCAGCCAAAAGGATAGTATGCAAATTTTGTACCATCTGTAGACATAATCGAAATGTCCGAAGTAAAACAACACTAAATTGTATACATTATATAGTGAATTGGAATTACTTAGTGAAAAGTTCGGTAGCTCTAACAAAATATGTATTTTACTTGCAGCTAGAATAATTTCAATTCATTTCCACAAGTTGGGAAAGTACTTTATTTAATGTCCATTTCATATTTAATTAAAGCTTTACTCACAAAATATTTTTTTAATTAATTGTATAAAACCGAACACCTGGACACCATTATTTATTTCAATTTCTGTTACAGCAATATCACATTATATTGTTTAACTATTGAATAGTTAGTTCCCTACCATCTTCCATTAGCCTACTAGTAAATTATTACATTCCATTTGAAAATGCTTGTAACATTAGCACTATTGTGATTATGGAAATTTATTGCCGCCCACTAAATCAAGAGCCAAGTCATAACTCTTCTATTATTCCAAGCAGTCAAGGGATTCGCTCGCAGTGGCGAATGTGCATCTTTTCTCTTTCCTCAGTAAAACGCCTGCTCGATATGCAACCAATTCACTCTCGTCCTAAGAACACACCTGTGATTCAATAAATGGCGTATAATATTAATAAAAGCAAAAAGATTATTGACAAACATTAAAAAAAAGAAACTATTTCGAAATAAATTAAAATTAAATACATTTTTAAACTTTGCCGAAAGTCAGAGTAGGGTTTATTATGTACGGTAAGTGCAAAAAAATCAAGTTGCCAAAATCTGTTTCAAGACTTTATTTTTTTAAATTTATTTAAGATCTTTTTTCGACATTGGCAGCCCTTTAGACTCCGTCTTTATTTATTTCAAATGATTGATATTCAATTCAATTGTAATAAATTTTTGACGGGATGCGAACGCTTGACCCCACACACAAGAACCCAGGGCAAAGCTATATTATCTTTAAATATTAATGTAGCCCTTGGCCTTGGTGCAGTGGTTTGCGTGCTGGCTTTCTGTAACAAGGGTCGCGGGTTCGCATCCCGTCTCATGCGACAATTAATTTCAATTGGATTGGCTACAAATCCATCACAGTTCATTTAAATAATTAAAATGTAATTAAAATAGGCTTAATTATATAACCATTCTGAACGGGGGTGAAAATTGTAACGAGAGTGGGACCTCTATCTATGTACAGTCTGGACCACAAGTGCCTGGAGAATGCAGCATTGAGATTAGTCAACTAATCAATATTTTTAAAATAAATAAATAGCTTGAAGATTAATGAGTGATACCGAGAACATATAATTCAAAACACCACCATGACGCTGTCTTTTCGGCAAGGATGTAGGTAGGAAAAAAAAACAGGAGTTTTTTTATTTTCCCCAAATGAGTTTTATTTCTAATATTTCAAAGGCACAAAGGCTCTTCTTCTTCAAAGGAAACTGAAAAAAATCATAATGTTAACAAAAATGTTTATAATAGTTTACAATTTCAACATTAAGGGGGTTCAGGAGCGACGCCTAAACGTACTTAAAAAAAAACTAGACTACATTATATATTTTAAGGAATATTATAAGGAATTTTTCAATGCGGTTTTTTTTAAATGAATTAAATTCATAAGAGATTATTGGGACATCGAGCTATAATTTTTTTAGTGACTTATTAAAAAATTATCGTAATTAATTTTTTTGTTATCAAGCAAATACAAAAAAACAATCGGTCCCAATAATCTTTAATTTTTTTAAATTTAAAAATGAATTTATTGTTATTATTAATCACATATTAATTAAGACATTTTTAAAATAAGCTTAGATGATTTATTTAAAAACCAACTGTCAAATTAGTTCAGCATTCTTGCAATAGATGTCAGTCTAGTCTAACAGACGACATAGTATTAGCCTATATCTGGCCTATATTTCTATTTGTATATTTTTATGCTTTTATAAAAGATACATAACATATAATAACAATTATATAGTATTTATTGTTAAAAGATCAATGAAAATCAACCAAATGCATTAAATATTATTAGCTACCATTCTGACATCTCTTGGCAAATTTTTGAATTACTTGATTTTTGGGCATACCTTTATGACACACTACGCCATCTTATCGGGAAAAACATGTGTAACCACTTCGCTCCCATAGCCCCTTTAGGTAAAAGCAATGTTGTACCTCATATTACACTCCGTTAACCCTTTGTGCCTTTGAAATATTAGGAATGAAACTCATTTGGGAAAAATTGTTTTTGTTTTTCCTCCCTACATCCTTGCCGAAAAGATAGCGTCATGGTGGTGTTTGAATTGAATAAATAGCCTTTTTACTTTCTCTTACCTATGTATATATGTAATATATATAGAGAGAGAGAAAGTATTGGATTCATGTCAAAAATTCGATGTCGAGATTTTGATGGATCTTCACGTTTTGAGGTCCCCTGAATCCAAAAAGTGGTTTTCGCGACATGGTCTGTCTGTGGGTGGGTGGGTGGGTGGGTGGGTGGGTGTGTGGGTGGGTGTGTGTGTCTGTGTTCACTTTTAAGCATGAAGGAATTGAGCTATGGGGCTGAAATTTTATATTTAAGTTAAACACCCCCCGGGACCGGAAAAATAAGCTTTTAATCAAAATCGGCCAAAGAGTACTAGTACTTTACTGATGTACTTTTTCAGTTTTTTTTCGATTTTCTCAAAATTCGCTCTAACGATTTTGATTAAAATTCAAAAATCAATTATTTTTTAGATGCTCTTTCAAATGTATATTCTCGTTTTGCTCTCAAAATTGTTTGAAGCACACTTTACTCTTGTGCTTCATAGGAAAGATAGGAGAAATGGTTGTCATGGTTACAAAATATAAATATTTTCCCATACTTATAAATTTTACATCTGAATTCAAATATTCCCTACTGTCGGAAACTAAATACATGTCGACACAAAAAATCTGGTGTGACAAGCACAGTACACAACTTTCGATTACCGAAGGTAAGAGAAAGTTGTGTGCTGTGCGCCAGTCACACCAGATTTTTTTAAATGCAACTCAAATGGAAAAGCTACTTTTAAGGCAACACTCTCAAAGGCTTTTTGGTTGACTAAGCTCAAGCCTCCACACTTGCGCACTTCAGGCACTTGAGGCCTTGGCCTTGACCGTACTAAGAAAGAGTTCAATTTAATTTGAAATTATTATTTAAATAAGTTACTAATAATATATTAAATAAAATCTTTAAGGTTTCTATTTTTATAGTTTATTATTTTTAAATTAAAATATTAAAACATGGGCTAAATCGGATTAACTTTACTTTGACTTTGTGATTTTAGAAAAGAAAGCGTAAAATATTTTCTAGACAAGGGCGGATACAAGGGGGGGGGGGGGGGGGTAAAGGGGGTAAGGGGGTAATTACCCCCCGAGATTTGAAAAAATACCTTTTTTTTGCAAAGAAATTTATTTTTCACGTAAAATTTTAAAAATTAATACTTAAAAATTTGATTTGTATTTATATTCTGGCAAACAAGTACAGAATGCGCCTTTAAATTACTGAAATTAAGAAAAAATAGTGTGCTGTGCGACGAGTCACTCCAAATTACCCCCCCCCCCGAGAAACACCTCTGGATCCGCCCTTGTTTCTAGATTAGACTATACCTGGTATATTAAGTTAAGGAGTAAAAGAGAATCGATCATATCTGAATTTGCTTAACCAGGCTGATCTTTAATAAAGATACCGTAAAGTGATTATTAATAATGACGATGCAATAAAGTTTAAAATGAGCATTCGTTGCTACTTTGTTCGAGAAAATTTTATTTAGCCAATGACAATAAAGAGTGTAATTTTCGATGAATGAAAGAAAGAAATTATCTTGCCCACTACAAAGCGACGAAATCATTTTTTTAACCGGTTCACACCATCACATCACCATACAATTATTATGTATAAATCAAACGTGAAAGAATTTTTTGGACGAAAAAGGAACTTGTTTTCACAAAATTAAAAGTTGGTTAAGTCGTTTGAAAACCGGGTTAACAAATGATTGAAAACCTTCACTAGAAAAGCGAGATTATTTTTGCTTGAATTTTAAAATTTCATTTTTATAATTTTTTGATTGGCAATATTATAAAAATATTGAATTCGCCAAAAAAAAAAGCTCGAAATTTCTAAGCTGCCAATCGTAGATTAGGAAGATAAGAAGAATAAAGAGGGGCCGAAATATTTGCAATAAATTGAAATGGTAAGAGAGAAGTGGCTGGTTTTATTTTCCTTACAAGGGTGGATCCAGAGGTGTTTCTCGGGGGGGGGGGGATAATCTGGTGTGACTCGTCGCACAGCACACAATTTTTTCTTAATTTCGGTAATTTAAAGGCGCATTCTGTACTTGTTTCTCAGAATATAAATACAAATCAAATTTTTAAGTATTAATTTTTAAAATTTTACATTAAAAATAAATTTTAAAGTATTTTTTTTTCAAATCTCGGGGCGGGGAGGTAATTACCCCCTTTAACCGGCCGATACAAGGGAGGTAAAGCGGGTAATTACCCCCCCTGTATCCGCCCTTGTCTCCTTATCTTCCTAATTTTTGAAAACCAAGCAAATGAGCATTCGCTTAAGTTAGTAGGAGACAGAACAAAATAATTCAAAAGTGCATAGGCAATAAATTTATTTTGGCATACAGCCACCATCAGATAACTAAAAACAAAAATTAGGCCTATATACACAATATTCATAAAAATAAAAAAAAATATTTCGGAATTCTTACCAAAGGAACTTGGACAAAATTGAGAAGATTAAAAAAAAATTAATAATAATATTATGGTTGAACTGTACTGTAATTTTTGAAGATTATAAATAAAATAACCCGAAAATGCATTTCTTAAACCTCAGTTAGGCCCGGTGCGAGTGTAAGTTGTGATCAAGGATTTGTTTAAGGAGAGGGAGGCGAAATTTTTAGTGTAGGCGAGAGAAAGAGGCAGTGGCATATTCAAAGAAAGGAGGAAAATGGGAATTGGAACAGCGAGTGGATTTAATAAGAAAATGGTGTATCCCATTTGGAAGTTGAACTTTAAACAAGATTCAAACATTTTTGATGTAACATTCGTCAATGAAGTTGATATTGGGATGAAATACGAGCAAAACGTCACATAATCTGGTTAATTGGCAATAGAGAATTATATCGGATTAAACGTTCCTCAAAGCTTAGAGCAGACAAGACACTGGCCTGTAACTAAATTTTTATATGCATATCATTCATAAACGTTTACCTTATAAAAGGCATATAAAATCGTCATAGAAACTTCACTTTGGTCGTGAGTTCTTGAGAAACCACTCATATATTTATTGTCAATATACATGTCTTTTCCTCAAAATAAAATGATTTTCACTTAAGAAAAAATAAATAAACTTTTTTCTTAAATGAAATCCAGAGTATTTTTTTTTTTTTAGTCTTTTCGGCATCTTAGGCCATATTGAATTTTAAACGATACACATATTATTAACGATTCATTAGGGGTCCAGGCATATTTATTTATACCATTTGGAATTCAAATGATTTAAATAAATCCATCGGACTGCCTGGGATCCGAACCCGCGCCCCTTTGGATTCAAAACTATTGGCATTTGTCAACAAATTTAGCCGTCTTGGCCACTGGGGGGGGGGATCCAGAGTATTTTTTTTTTAAACACTCACACTTTTTTTCCCACTCACTTTCACAAACACACAGTCTTTTCGGCAACTTAGGCCATTTAAGACTTAAACGATACTCGTATGTTTAATATATCTATTGGGGTCCAGGCATTCTTATTTAAGCCATTTGGTATCCAAATGGCTTAAATAAATTCACTGCCTGGGATCCGAACTCCTGACCCTTGGTATACAAGGCAGGGGCGCTACCAACTACGCCAAGCCCGGAGGCAATCCAGAGTATTAAATGGGTGTGCCTTAGAGTAACAATAAAATTAAAGATTTATAACAATTAATTTATTTTATTATAATGTACATTTATAAATTATTAAATAATATAAATATTTATAAATAATTCTGTATACTTGCCATCATTCAATGATTAAATTAAATTTAATTTAATTGCGTCCGGCGCATTATAAATATTAAATAAATAAAAGAAAATATAGTGCTCTGTGATGTGAGGTATGCTTCAAAAAAATAAATATCTTTTAGGATTCTCGAAATTGAAGAATGAAGATATTTGATGGCAAATATTCAAAAAACAAAAAAGTAGTGGAAGGAACAAAAAATACTGGGGTGGGGAAACAGGATCTGAGGCAGTTGTCTTATCCAAAATCAGTCATTAAAGTCTCAGGGTAAATAGGAAATTATTTACCCACAATTAAATAAACAAAATTAAAATACTATTGAGCTTGAGCCGCGGAGGCGTATCCTCGATATGCCATTTGTTGTCCATATTCGGCTGTTTGTTGGAGGTTTTCGTTAGATCGGCCCTGCTCCACAATAAATCTACGATAATGTCCGCCGTATTCGTCGCCACCGCCGCCGCCGTGACCGCCGCCACCGCCGCCATGCTCTGCTTTGATGATCTCGTATGTCACCTGAATCGATTCGGTAAAAAACAGTTTAAATAAAATAATTCTTTTTTTACGAACCCGTACAATGTACAATATTATACAAAAAATAGAAAAACAAAACAAAACAAATTTATCTAGAATACAACTTATCTATTAAGCATTTATTAAAATCAAACGATTTTGATCGAAAAAAAATAATTTGTGTGAGGGTCAGAGGGGGAGGGGGCAAGGGGTCATATGTTTATTAATCAAATATCTTCATTCTGCCCACCCCCCTCCCAAGGGCTCTGATCTTTTTTTAAATTTTATATTATTCTAAATATTGTAGAATATTTCAAAATATATCAACAGGTACATAAACTGTAAGAAATTAAACATCTTGTGGCCAAATTTGAGATACTTATTTGTAAAAAAATTTTATTTTGCCTCCCCCTCCTTCCCTTAAGAAAATTTGAAATGACGCTAGTGATGAGTAGAGATAACAGGATGGCTTCAGAGAAATGATTTGAAATTTCCCTGATAATTCCAGGTTTTCTATTTTTCCACGATTTTTGTTTTATTCTTGATGTTCTTTTTTAAAGAAAATTAATGATTAATAACAATAAAAAAAACTAATTTGGCATAGATTTAGAGCAAATTTCCCTGATGCTTTTCAAAATTCCCTGATATTTCCATGATAATTCCCGGTTCCATTAAATTGACTGATAATTCCAGGATTTTAAGGTTTTCCAAGTCTGTAGCCACCCTGGGTAACAACTTGGAAAATTAAAAAAATAACGCACCCCTGAACCTCTTGTTCAAAGGCTCCCGTTCCGAGAGATGAACATTTTTCTAAATTATAACATTAGATACAAATTAATTCAGAAAAATGTGGCCGGGATCTGAAATGGTCTCACAAGTCAGATATGAAAAAAAACCTAAATAAACAAAAATTAACTCACTCGTATATATATATTTTGAATTTTCAAGCACATTTTGGACATTTAGACTTAGCCTGTTTTTATTTCAATTGATCGGTAATCGAATAAATGAATTTTATCACCACGGACAGTAAGCAAACCCGAGAGAAGAGGCGAATACTCTATCGCTGTGCTACGGCCCAATGCATAAATTTTTTAATTAAAATAATTATTATTATTCCAAGTTAAAATTAAATTTTAAAAAAATCATCTGTTCTCATTCATAAAATAAAAATATTCATATTTTTTCCTAATCGTCACCCGAAAGTTTTTTTATCAATATTATTATATCTTTTAAAAATATTTTTAATATGTGAATGAATTAAGTTTAATACAATGGGTTCCAGAAATTATCAATAATTTCTGATTAGTTTCTGGAAGCTTTCGATTAAGTCTTCCTTCCAGACCTGCTCTAACAATTAAGTAATGAAAAATCATTTATTGGTCATTTGTATTGCATTTGTCCTAAAAAAAAGAAATTGTTTCTGCAACCCATGGTACATGGGAAAAAGAGAAGTTAATTAAAGGGTTAAATATCATTTCAATTAACCTCCCGTCTTCCCCTCTGTATTTATATTTAATAAACATTAAAAATACTAAGGTACATAAATACAAAAAAATAGTCATTAGTATTATACAAACAATATCCAGAGGTGAATTCGATGATTTGGGCGTTGGACGCTGAGGAAAAAAACACATTCGTATTTACTTAAACAAAAATTCGTCTGATGGTTAAATTAAATGGGCGGATCATTTGATTAACCGAGAAAAAAAATTCGAACTACCTTTAATTAGTGAAATGTATTAGGAAAGAGGAGCCCCTTAAACTGGGCGACGCAGCCTCTAGCACGGACATGTCAATTGGAATGCCTATCTGCCGGCGTAAAGCAAGTTGCAAACTCAAGCTCTATCTAGCGGCATTCTTTAAAAGTTTTGAAGGAATTTATTCTAAGGATGATTTAACTTTTTTAAAAAACTTGTTCTAACAAGGTTTAATTTATATGAGAAAAATAGGGAAAATTATTTCTAGCATTTGGAAGGAGGGACAAAATTAAAATTTGCAAATCTATCCAATAGTTTATAGTAGGGCCAATAAATAATTATCCTAATTTATATTCTTTTTCACCGTAATAGTAATAAATTTGAACGAAATTAGACATATGATCTTTTTCCCAGAGGTCATAAATTAATATCAGATTCGATAGCATCGCTAACCCAATGGATTCTCTAATACGTAGAACTAATATCATTTTTTTTCTCGTTATGATATATGATCCATTCTAATTATGTTTACTGATTCTGTCTCCCTTTAACAGATAGAATGGTCAGTTTTTAAGCAAGGGGCATTTACTAAATTATTCTTTCAATTTCATTGTTAAAATTAAAAAAAAAAAAGTTTTTTGTAAAAACCGCCAAAATTCCAGAAAGATGAGGGGGGGGGACTCAACTGTCAAAATTATAATTTCTTTAATGAGTTTGCCCCTCTTCGTGCTAGCATTCAGAACATTCGCATATATGTCGAGATGCATTGCATTTCTCCATGCAGATAACTCCTTCACCGTTTAAATTTGTCATTGATTTATTTATTATATTTTATTTCTTCCCTAGGCATGCTATTATTTTAAAAATTAGAAAAAAGAAAATCTGTAAAATAGAAAAAAAAAATATCCAACACAAGACACTTATTTGTTTTCCTAGGTAGGATAAAATTTAAATTTAAATTAAACAATAAATATTAAATGAATTTCTTCCTAGGGGAAATCAAAAATAAAGAGGTCAGAATAAAAAGACAGAGAATAGAAGCTAACTTCATAATATTGAATAAAATTTAATAATTATACGTATAAATAATCACGTTATGCTAATTTTAATTTTATTTGGATCATATAAACTCACTGACTCAGATTTAGAAAAATGAAAACACGCAACTCAAATCCTCAAGCCATCAATCGGCGTATTATGAAGTGAGTTTTAATCAATTTTGTTTGAATAAATTTTACTAAGCATTAACATACATACCAAGAACCATCAGTATATATGGATATTTTTTTTAATGCCTGCCTGAATATTGCTCTAGGATTATTTTTCCCTCAACCCTCTTCCAGATTGTTGTAAATGGTATGGCATTATATTTCCATACTAATTATTATTTTCCTTGAATTTCGAATATTTTGTTAATTAAATTATAAAGGGTAAATATTTGTCATATCATCCTCTCTCACCTGTAGTAAATTTAATTTGATGAATATAGCTATTAGTAAATTTAGTTGAATAGTTTTCGAATATTCAACAAATGCCTTTTACATTAAAAGTGGTTAAAAAAAAGAAAGTAAAAAATGCAGTTCTTGAGAATGTGCCTCAAAATAT
Source organism: Euborellia annulipes (assembly GCA_023213315.1). NCBI lineage: Eukaryota > Metazoa > Arthropoda > Insecta > Dermaptera > Anisolabididae > Euborellia > Euborellia annulipes. Next base: position 26,847 of record JAKCPI010020974.1, read on the forward strand.
TGCGCTCTTTATTTCTATTATAATTTTTTTTTTCTGGAAGCTTCCACTGATTAATAAAAGAAAAAAAATGAATGTTATTTATTTATTAAATTTAGGTTCAGGGGAAAATTGAAAGTGTAAATTCTAGAATTTTCTTCTTTGAAATCCAGAGAGAGAATCACACTTAAAAAAAATAAATATTTGATACCGAAATTCCTAATTTTCTCCGGCCTTATTGTTCATTTCAAAATAAGAAAGTAAATAAAGTAGGAGGATTTCGTAGAAATTTGGAAATATTGTCTTTTGAAAATAGAAGGAGGTTCCTTCTAACTAGGGCATGCTTGTAAACGTGTGTTTGTGTTGGCTATTTTTGTTATCGACCTGTGAACTCCATCAGGAGACACGTGCGACAATCGCCCATTTGCCTAATGTCATTTGCATAGGTATGTCCGTCCCCCAACATTCCAGCCGCAAGCGCCATTGATCTTCACAGCCTCTATGCTGAAAAAAAGGTTTGCCTACGTGATCAGTGGGATTGCTGAATGACCTCCTGACCTTCTCGTCGCCGCCATGACTGGCCAGCTTCTTAAGCCCGATGACACTGGCCAGGACAAGAGCGACCTTGGCCACCAGAAGAGCTTTTCCAGCGAGCATAGCTACAGCCTGGTAGGCCATCGCCATCATACCAGCTTTGACAAGAGCACCGGCGATCAGGATAGGTCCTATTCGCTTCCGTTTTCCTTGTCGACCTGTTCACAACACAACAACAACAACAAATAGTCAGATAAAATTTTAGATATCTAAAGGACAGACGGTCAGAAAAAATTAGTTTTTAATTATCGATCAAATTCTCTCTTCAGTAATTAGTGTCAGGAATGCAACATTGGGATTATTCATGTGAATAATACTGAGGGTAATTAAAAATTCTCCTAATACTGAGGTGGGTTTCCGTTTTCTTCCTCAAGAAGAGGCATGTCAAATAGAGTTGGATAATCTTTTGCCATGAGGTGTATTTGAACTCGAGTTTAACTAAACTGCTAATCGCATTCTCATGAATCAAATTAATGACGTATAATCATTTATTCAAATGTTCTTATTTTAGAAGAATAGATATCCGGAAACTTTCTTAAAAGCTGTACTTATTTTAGTTGTATCTGCCCTTTCTATTTCTATATCTAAGTTCAACACATCAATTGTAATTGATTACGTTGGATTAAAAAGTGAACTCAATTTAGAAACAAAAAGCCTATATTCTTTGGCTTGGCTCGCCGATATATTCACATCAACACAACAGGAACCAGACAGGGAAAATATTTCCCTTTTTTTGCTGCAAAAATTAATTTTTCTAATCGTCCAACCCTAGATGGCCCCTCCGTGTTTTTTGAAAAGTGTAATATTTGGAATGCCTGCCCTCCACATAAAAAATATTATTAAAATTTTAAAGAAAATTAAAATAAAAATTTTTGGTAAATGTGGTTAGGTCACGTGATTTTTTTTAACGATTATAGGGTCATGTGACATATCGGTTCACATCTATTTTTCATTCCAAATCGAAAGAAATATGTCTCATAACGATCAGGCACCAAATAAAATGTTTATTTACTATTAAAATGTTAAATGTCAATCCACAGTGTGAGCGCCCCTTTGAATTTACTACTGTAAATTCTTTCCTACTTTTTTTAAAAATCAAATGATGAGAAGTGATTTTGTCTCTTTTATCACAGTTTTACTCCTGGAGGGTTTATTTTTTAATCTAAGGTCTTTTTAGCATTGGAAACCTTTAAAAAGTGTCCCTATTTATTAGTAGCCAATTCAAAATAAATAAAACGGGAAGAACGTGTTTCGGCCTGAAGGAGATTTTATTTATTATAAGGCTAAGTTGCTTAACATAGGGCCAACTTCTTGACCATGGACGAAGAAACAATTCCTAATTGTACTCTGTAGTCGATAGGAACCTAAGTAAAATTATAATAAAATATTTTCAGATAATTTGCTATCATAACTGGTTGACAAAGTTTATAATAATATAGTTTATCCTCTGGCCATTTAATCTTTCATATTTTTTTGGTTTAAAATAGAAAATAAATTAATTATAAAACTATATATATTATATGCATAATGGAATATTCTATTCAGATTATTTAATATATTTTTTATAAAGAGCCGATAATGGAAACAAAAGTTTGAAAGTAAGAAAAGAAAGATATCTCTTGTGGAAGATAGTGTAACGTAAATTATTTGAAAAGATTATTAATTTTAATTTACCTTTACCAAAATACGTTTGTATGTTAATGTTTTTTTTTTTATTATTATCATTGTGTTTTTTGAAAAGTTTAATATTTGAAATACTATCCACATGAAAAGATATATTAATATTAAAATTTTATATAAAAACAAAGTAAACATGTTTTATAAATGCACACTAATTCCCTCCCTCCTCTCCCCTTTGCCATTTTTAATAAAAGAGTTTTTAATTACATATTAAAAAATATTTTCTTTTGAGAAATTCAATTATGAGCTCGATCTAGGGCTGGAATAAAATGGCCCGGTTCCTATATTATTCCTTTTTTCTTTTGCCCTTGAATTTGATATGTCGACCTCGAAATAAAAATAACGGCTACTTTTGAGTAATAGTTTGATAATAGTGCAAATGGCAAGTGCTTTTGAAAATCCATCAATCAGCGAAGTTCACTGATAAAAACCGAAAAACATTTAATCAAATCATATTGAATTGCTTTTATAGAATTAGTTTTTGTGCTAATCTATTAAATAGAATGAAAACAAACAAAAAAAAAAATTCCTAGTTGCTATAATAGTAAGTATTAAGAAAAAATCTAAATTATTTAAATAAAATATGATTTAATTCAAAATACGTTGTTAAAAAAACCGTCTATAGTTAAATGGTAATTAGTGAAGTGTTTAATTAAGTAAAACTTTACGAACCTTCAAAAACATCTTTAGGAAATGAGAATTCCAGTTGGTGAACATTAAAGAAGCGACTGATTCGACTTGAAAGGGCTTGATCCAGATATTGGGAACGTTGCTCCAGATCATTTGGCAATTCTCTCTCGTCGATCGGACTGACTTCATTATCTTCCGTCGCTGACCTTTCTTCACTTTCCACTTTAATCAACGTTAATCCATTGGTCATAGGAATCCTTGGTAAATTAATCGCCCGATCGATAAATCGTAACGCTCTTAATTTCAAACACGTGGAGAGATCAACGTCCGTTTGGCACTGACTGTACGCTGAATATACTGCTTTAAAACTAGCCTCCATTAAACTCTGTTCTCCGAGGGTGGATGAGATAAAAACCACTGCAAGAATATACAGCACCGATACACCTTTATAATATTCCATAATTTAATTTGTTGATGTTGATGAATCCAAGACAAGAACGATAATGATACCAGATCTTTATGCTTTGACTCTATATATAAGCCCAGTATGTTTACAGAGCGTGGCTTTTACATATTAACTTTTTTTTCAATTATATTTAATTGCTTTAGTTGGCAAATAGAGTACACACCCGAGTGCTGGACTCTTAAAGTTCGGGGTTCGGTGCTTTTTCAGGTTTTGACTAACTAGCCTAGCTGTCCGACAGAGTGAGAAAAAACAATTTCTCCTTCGTTGAGTGTGGCCGAAAATCCACATGAAAATAGAATTTGCTTAAAAAGTGATTCCTTTGCCTTTCAATTAGGGGATAATTAATAGCTTTAGAATATGCAAAATAAAGAAATAAAAGAAGTTTCGTTTTTATATGATATCATTTCATTATTAGACTAAATAGAAACGTTGTACGACTTCTGATTAATTAGAATGATAATTTTAATTAAAATGATAAGAAAATTATCTGGATACCAGATGGCTTAAATAAAAATGCCTGGACCCTAATATATATAAATTCATAAATAACGGTTATCGTAAATGTCTTATATGGCCTGAGCTGCCGAAAAGACAGTGTGAATGTGTGTGTGAGTGTGAGTGTGAATGAGAAAAAAGTGTGAATGTTTAAAAAAAAAAAAAAAAAAAAATGATAAAATTGTGAATGTCTTATAGGCCAAAAATTCGATGTCGGGATTTTGATGGATATACACGTTTTGAGGTCCCCTGAATCCAAAAAAGTGTTTTTTGCAACATGCTCCGTCTGAGTCTGTGAACAAAATATCTCAAGAACGAAAAGAGCTAGGAGAGTGAAATTTTATATTTGAGTTAGGTACCCGTCTGGGACGTGACACGATTCTTTTGAATAAAATCGCCCAAAAAATACTAGTACTTTATTGATGCACTTTTTCAGTTTTTTTCAATTTTCTCAAAATTCGCTTCAACGATTTTGATTAAAATTCATAATTCAATTGTTTTTTAGATGCTCTTTAAAATGTATATTCTCATTTCGCCCTTAAAATCTTTTGAAGGACACTTTACTCTTGTACTTCATAGGTAAGATGGGAGAAATGGTAACACAACATAAATATTTTTCCATGCTTATAAATTGTGCAACTTGAATTCTAATATATCGGCGGAAACTAAATATATGTCGACACAAAAGATCTGATGCGACAAGCATCTTCCCTTCGGTAAACTTCGAAAATCGAAAGTTGTGTGCTGTGCGACCAGTCACACCAGATTTTTATATCTTGTCTTGAATTATAATATATCAGCGGAAATTAATAATTATTAATTTGTAAAATATTCTATTAAAAAAATATAATAAAAAAACTTAAAAAAATGCTTTTATTTAAATTGAACTAAAAAATAGAGAAATAATTCAATTTAATTGTTCTTGTTAAAATTGTTGAATATTTATGACTTAAAATAAAAGCGTGGCGATCTCATTGATAGATAAGGAAATTGTCTATTCTTAGAGCCTCCGAATCCCTTTGAAGTACTCGACACAAAAAATCTGGTGTGACAAGCACAGAACAGAACTTTCTCTTAGCTTTGGTGCTGTGCGACCAGTCACACCAGATTTTTTTTTAAATGAAATGTCTATTCTAATTAATTCCAGAATATGATTTCAATTAATTATCAGAATTATTTGGGCTAAACCAGAATTTCTTCTTTCTTGAAATGATATACAAACTTATTCAATGGAAAATTTCTTAATTAAAATGACTTTTTTTTCTCTAATATTTAATTTCTTTTTTTATTGGGGACATTATTATGATTTTGCCTTATTTCCACCTTTGCCAACTTAATAGATAGATTACTGAATTATAATTTTAAGTTAATGCGTTTTTAATTTATAGTCTTTTTTCTTTAATTCTTATATCTTCTTTTAATTAATTTAATTATGTGTTATGAACATTTGTTGAATGTAATTTATGAATCTTAAGATGTATGATAAACTTTGAATATAATTCACTTTTTTTTTTTTTTTTTTTTTGCAATCTGCTTTACACATCTCCCTCCTTCTTTCTTCTTCTTCTTCTTCTTCTTTTTTCAACTTCTTTTTCGGATCATCAAGTTGACACATTTTCTGAATTTGCAAACTCTCTCTCTCTTTGCTCGTCCATTTATAAAATCGATAGTGAAGTGACCCTTGCAAACTTTTAAAGGTCAAAAATTTTCTCACTTTCGAATAGAAAATTAGAAACCATTAATAAAAAAAAATAATATGACCTTCCTTTTCAAAATCATTACTAAAGGGATCATTTGCTCTTTTTAGGTTTTATAAAGAGAAAATGTTATTAGTTTTATTTGTAAATCATATTATAACTGATTATTTATAAATCAAATCAATTTTATATATGAAGGTGGGGGCCCCCTCACCCTCCGTGGATAATATAATTGAGAAGGATGTTGATAATTAAGATGATTTTCAGGCCAATTTATTTGGATTGTCTCCAACCGCTAGGCCTATTTGTTTCTATCAAGGGCGGGTTCATAGGAGTTTTTCGGGGGTAAGGGGGTTTGCCTGGTGTGTCTGGTCGCACATCACACTTACTTTCGGTAATTTAAAGTTACATTCTCTAATTATCTACATTTTTAGTGTCGAAATGGATTTGAAGACACACCTCGACAGACCATTTTGCGGAACCCACTTTTTTGGAATCAGAAACAAAAAAAAAAACGAGTATTTCCATCAAGATCCTCGACATCAAATTTTTGACACGATTGCAATATTACATTATAGGTATGGGAAAGTAAAAATAAATAGACCTATAGTCTACAAATCAAATTTTTAAGTAATAATGTTTTAAAATTTTCTATTAAAAATAACATTTAATTTCCAAGAAATGTCAAATCTTGGGGGGGGGGGGGGGGGTAATTAGCCCGTTTACCCTCCTCATAACCGCCCTTGGTGTGTGGTGACCTTTTTGGGTCGATGCCATTTTGAACTTATAAATTAAACTGTATCCATCTCGAAAATTGGCCTGAAAATTTCTAAGTTGTTTAATTTTCAAAATCCTTCTCAATTATATTATTCACCCCATCTCAATTCAATTTGATATTTTTTTTTTTAATTTTAAAAACATTCACACTTTTTTCTCATTCACACTCACACTCACATTGATACAGCCTTTTCGGCAACTCAGGCCATTTAAGACTTTAGACGATAACCGTTGTGAATAATATATAAATTGTGGGTTGAGGCAAGAAATTTCTATTTAAGCCATCTGGTATCCAAATGGCTTAAATAGAAAATCATCGGACTGCCTGGGTCCGAACCCGCGACGTTTGGTATAGGAGTTCAATTTGATATAATATTATATGTGCTACAGGGAAAAGTGTTTTTTTTTTTTACGTTAGTTTAGTCCTAGGGTAAACTAGTTCCTCCTAAAAAACAATTTGGCCTGTAACATATAGGCTATATAAAAAAAAGATTCCAATAATGTCAAGAGAATTTCCAATGAAAAAAATGATCTGACAAAATCTCCAAATGTTTGGAAAAAGACCCATATTCAACTCACGGGCCGTAATAAAAAAAAATAAATTTTTTGTCATTTTGTCCAGGGCGTGTGATCACTAGAGCGGGCCCTGATAGACTACAACTAAAAATAACAAGTCGAAAATGAAAAAGAAGGGAACAATTCTTAGAAGTATGAAGAAGCTTGTGTAGTTGGTGTTTTATAAATTGGATTATACATTTGTCAAAAAAAAAAAAAAAAATGGAAATTTAATTTTTCAAGAAAGAAGACAAATTGAATTAAGCTCAAATACAAATTGAAATTAAGCAAAATTCAAGAAGGAATGTATGCCTTACTTAAGCTTCATCTGTAAAGGAGAGAGTATTCTGAAAAGAGAGAGAGATAGCGAATTTAAAGGGGCTGGTTAGAATATTTGATCGCTCTACACAATTCAAGAAGGGTGAATAGTAAATGTAATTATTGGGTGAGTTACTGTCTGGCTGTGTGCTGACGAAGAACCCTAAGCCAGCCAACCATCATGTTTTATGATCCTCTATACAGCGGTAGAGATGTTTGTAATCAATTTACATCAGCCACAATGCAAACAACACTCCAGGCTTCTGACCATTTTTCATCTCTTCTATTATATAACTTATAAAAAACAAAGTTCTATAATTTTTTCCTAAAGTGCTCACCTATTGTATAATATTTAAATGTAAAATTTATTACAGGAATATTGAACTTAGTTTTTTTGGCATCTAGGGCCAAGTAAATATAAACAATAGAAAGTAACAAAGAAGAAGAAACCAGACCTTACTTTCTCTCTCAAAGCTCACTAACACATACATCTAGTAGGTGCTAGATATTAAGAATTCGCTAGAGACAGAAAATTTAATTGAAATTTAAATATAAAAACTTTATAGTAGCGAATTTAAAACTAATATTGGGTACCAGAGTAAACAAAACTGAAAACGAGGATCAAGAAATTTAATTAATAGTTAAAAAATATGGAGTGACTGGCGCACAGCACACAACTTTATCTCTCCCTTCGGTAAGAGAAAGTTGTACACCGTGCTTGTGACATCAGATTTTTTTGTGTCGAGATATACATATTTAGTTTCCCATAATACCTTTCCATTTCCATAGGCTCTGTGTATTTTAAATGTTGACTGCTTGAAATAAACTATGGTTATTTTTTAAAATTTTAAAAAGAAACAGTCCTCTGGACTCAGTCCCCTGTCAATTTAAGGGGTCTTTACTAATACGTATTATTATGTAATGGGACTGTTTCTTTCTGTTTCTAACTGTCATATAGCACAGCATTCTCTATTATATTTCAAATTTAATATTATTTTTATGTTGGTGTTTTACAAATTTTTATTTATCCTTGTTTCAGATCATAAGAACTGAAAATGGCATTATCTAATTAAAGCCTAAACATTTTCTTTTATTGGGATTTGCATTCTAAAGAAACAGGCAACTCTCGAGGAGAGGGAGTTGCTGTAATATTCCGTCCTGTGGAATGGACGTAAAGAAGGTTTCCCTCTCAGGGATACATTCTTCGAAAGGAGTAGTCTGCACGCCGGTGCTGAGGGGGTTAGGTTAGGTTGAAGTGGGAACACACTTAGGCCAATTAGGCCCTTTGTGATACCACGGTGGGGCTATCTCCTTTTCCTACCCTAAGAGGAGACTTCGGCAGGATGTTGGAATTATTTGCGGCAAGATGGATTCGAACCCGAGCCCTGTTGAGACTTCGGACTCCGTAATCCTCAGCTTAGCCGGCTTAGCCATTGCCTCCTCAGTCCCTCCTCAAACTAGGACATCCTCCCTAGCAAAGCAGAGGTTGGATAAAAGGTACCGGGTGGGACCAGAAATAAGGATTAGTTCACTAGCTAGAAACGAACGCAGAAGGAGGAGTTAGAGATAGGAAATAAAAATGTAACTTCACGGGGTGCCGGTAGATGGCTACGGCCAGAGGCCGGTTGGGTTTGAGGTGTGTGTAACCTCGGGTAAATAAACAGGGATCCCGATAGGAATTTCAAATAGTAACAATTTTAGAGAAAAACCGACTAAAAGCCTGGTTTTTTACTTTATGAAAAACCAAATTTTTTTTCCAAGCCCTACTTTTGACGAAACCATCATTTAGAAGGCTATTGTTTTATAAATTTTTATCTACTTTCATCAAAATAAAGTTTTTATTATAAAATAACTTGGGCACTAATTTAGAAATTATAATGGCAAAGTAATTGCTAATGTATGCATATATGAATGATAATTCGATCTTGTCTCTGAATCATCCATGAAGCAATCGATGAGCAATTTTCGCAAATTTTTTCCTAGGGTCATTGGGCCAGGTGTGTCTCTCCTTTCGGGATCCTCCTGGACCAGAGCCAGGCTCAAAAGCCACGCCTCCGTAAACCGTTGCACATTCTTGACATAATTCCTCTTATATTAGCTCATTTCCTGAGAAACATCTTTCCGGTCTTAACTTCTCTTATGTTAATTTTTCATCTTATTCTAGTTAATAAAAATAATCTTTTATTATAATAAAAAATATAAAATAATTATGATGAGTGTCATCTAGTATGTTGACCATAAATAGGCTATTTTACACACAATAGTTTGTGAGAGTCCCTCTGCAAAACTAGGGCATTTTTTTCAAGAATAGATTCGATCAGATAAAAGGGACCAAATAGAAATAGGATTTAAATAAACATAGAAGTTAGAATTAGGAACTGAGAGCTGGATCAAAGGTACAAATTTATATGAATGAAATCACGTTTATAGCCACTTAAGGGAAAAAAATAAGGGGGAGGCCTGAATCCCTCTCTCAGTGAAACTGCGCCTGGCCAGAATATATCGTTGCATAAAACTAAATAAAATCTCGATTCAACAACGGTCTAGAAGAAAATGAAATGAAATCATTAATTTTGACTTAAAGTTTGTGTAGTTAATCAATGGTGTAATTATTTTAAAAAAATACCAGGCAGTAGACTATAAACTTAAGTGGGGTGAATATATAGGACAGCCTGGTGAATAATTCGAAGTGAGAAAAATGGTTTACGGGGGACATATGAATATTATTGAATTTGCTATGACGAAATTAAAGGGTTATTAATTGTTCATAGTTCTAAAGAAGGAATCGCATTAGCACCGAAACGTCGACACAAAGCCAATGGGGGAGAGCTTGAAGTAGGCACTATTTTTTAAATCTTGTAAAAAACATATCTTTTAATTAAATATCATTTAGACACCTCTAACTATATTATAATTACTCTAATGCAATGAAAATTAGAATTTTCTAGAACGAAAATAAATAATTGGTTTATTAGGCGAACATGATTCCTGGAATTATAAAAGTTGAATACTGTTTATTTTTAATTGAAATTAATTATTATGTGTTTTGGATTTTCTCTCTGCATTTTAAAGGGAATGCTTGAATTTGTGTGAATAATAAATGATATTCAGTAGCTATTAGTCTTGAGTGGATTTTAAGCAATGCTTAAGGACCCGTGACACGAGGAGGCTCCAAAGGGGTTCAACAAACAAATTTATTAAGGAAAGGAAAATTTTGCAGTAAACAAACAAATCAAGTTTAGTAGGAAAGGAGGGTAAGTGAATTTTGAAAATTAAATTTCTTATAATCTGGAAACATCTTGAATTAGAAGTTTTTTTTAAATCTTGCCTTTATGAAATAGAATTAACCTCTAAAGTCTGATGGTTTACAAAGAAACCAGTCTTCTCATATTTGCCAAATGAAGATGTTCATTCATTATCATATAAAAGAAGAGGGGAGGAAAGTAAATAGCAGATGTCATTTTTTCAAAGAGCAAAAAATTGTACAAAAATCTGGTGTGAATGGTCGCACAGCATACAACTTTCTCTTACCTAAGGTAATCGAAAGTTGTGTTCTGTGCTTGTCACACCAGATTTTTCGTGTCGACATATATTTAATTTTCGCAGATATATTATATAGAATTCAAAATGTCAAATTTTTAAATATGAGAAAATATTTATATTTTGTTACCATGACACAGTGGCGGATCCAGAGGAGTTTTTCGGGGGGGGGGGGGGTAATCTGGTGTGACTGGTCGCACAGCACACAATTTTTTCTTATTATCGGTAATATAAAGGTGCATTCTGTAGTTGTTTACCAGAATATATATGCAAATCAAATTTTTAAGTATTAGTTTTTAAAATTTTATATTAAAAACACAATTTTTTCCCAAAAAAAATATTTTTCTCAAATCTCGGGGGGGGGGGGGGGTAATTACCCCCTTTACCCTCCACCCCCCTTGTATCCGCCCTTGCCATGACAACCATTTCTCCTATCTTTCTTATGAAGTACAAGAGTAAAGTGGGCTTCAAACAATTTTGAGGGCAAAATGAGAATATATTTATAGATTTGAAAGAGAATCTAAAAAATAATTGATTTTTGAATTTTGAGAATATCGTAAAAAAAAATTGAAAAAGTACATCAGTAAAGTACTAGTACTTTTTGGTCGATTTTGTTTAAAAGCTTATATTCACGCTCTAGGAGGATGTCTAACTTAAATATAAAATTTCAGCATCATAGCTTAATTCCTTCATGTTTAAAATTGAACACAGACAGATTGTGTGCTCTGGGAGCGACCAGTCAGATCAGATTTTTTTCACTTAACCTTGCCAAAAATATTAGATATAAGATTACTGTTTATTTGACTCAAATATTTCAGTAAAAAAATAGTCAATAAAACATTTTTCAAACTATAGGCCTATATATTATATGGATTAAATCAATTATTTTTTACTTTCTCTTACCTCTATATATGTTAATATATATGTAGAGAGAAAGTATTGGATTCATGTCAAAAATTCGATGTCGAGATTTTGATGGATCTTCACGTTTTGAGGTCCCCTGAATCCAAAAAAGTGGTTTTCGCGACATGGTCTGTCTGTGTGTGTGTCTGTGTGGGGGGTGTGTGTGTGTGTGTCTGTGAACAAAATATCTCAAGAACGAAAAGAGCTAGGAGGTTGAAATTTTATATTTAAGTTAGGCACCCCCATGGGACGTGACACGAAGCTTTTGAACAAAATTGGCCAAAGAGTACTAGTACTTTACTGATGCACTTTTTCAGTTTTTTTCGATTTTGTCTAAATTTGCTCCAACGATTTTTTTTTAAATTCAAAAATTAATTATTTTTTAGATTCTCTTTAAAATGTATATTCTTATTTTGTGATTGAAATCTTCTGAAGACCACTTTACTCTTGTACTCCATAGAAAAGATAGGAGAAATGGTTGCCATGGTAACAAAATATAAATATTTTCCCATACTTATAAATTTTACATCTTGAAAATCGAATGTACCGTACTGTCGGAAACTAAATATATGTCGACACAAAAATCTGGTGTGACAAGCACAGAACACAACTTTCGATTACCGAAGGTAAGAGAAAGTTGTGTGCTGTGCGCCAGTCACACCAGATTTTTCTTAAATACCTTCTTTATTTAGAGTTTTGTGACTAATTTTTGGCTCAATGGAAAGATTTAATGGGAAAGTGTTCTGTCACTTTGATTTTGTAGGAAACATCTTCATTAAAGGCCTTTTGAAGTGATTCCAACCTAGCAACGTACCACGTAGTTAATTAATTCCTGGACCTAATATGAAATCTCTACCCTGTTGGTGATGATAATCCAGAATACAACATTTGCAAGTCAATAAATGCGGCTATATCAACAAAGGAAAATTATACGCATAAACACTATTTACTCTTTAATTATGAAAAATGGACTAGAGAAAAATAGTATAAAGTGATAAAAATAAATTTTTTTTTTTTTTTTTTTCAACAAAAACACTCACACTTTTTTCTCATTCACACTCACACTCACACACACATTCACACAGTCTTTTCGGCAACTCAGGTCATTTAACTTTTTACGATATCCGTTATTGATAAATATACATATATGGGGTCCAGACATTCTTATTTAAGCCATTTGGTATCCAATTGGCTTAAATAAAATCATCGGACTGCCTGGGGTCCGAACCCGCGACGTTTGGTATATGAGGTTAGCACGATAACCTCTACGCCATGCCCCGAGGGCTAGAGTTAATTTAAGGCAACGTGAAAGTCTATTTTCGAATAGACGTTACCTTAAATATCTTACAAAATATAACACATTTCCACGAACTTTTGTGCATATAACATTGTTAGTTAATTTTTACTTTCTCTTACCTAAAGTAACGGCGCCAACTTTTTCTCAGTGGGGGGGGGGTTCAAATTTTCCCATATTTATAAATTTTACATCTTTAATTCTTCGGCGGAAATATATGTCGATACAAAAAATCTAGTAGGACAAGCACAGAACAGAACTTTCAATTACAAATAGGTTCTCAAATTTGGCCAAAAGATATTTAATTTAATTAATTGTTTAATTTTGTGCAGTTTTTATACTCTTAGGTATATTTTGAATTATTTTATTTAAAATAATATGAAACTTTATAAAAATCAGAGCCCTTGGGGGAGGGGGGGGGGGCAAATGCCAATGAGATGGGATGATTCAATTCTCCTCTTAAGATCATCATATTTCTGATAATCAGGCAACCTAATTATACTAAATGTAATGTAATAACACGAATTGTAAAATATACAAAAGACATTTTCAAAGTAGTATATTTACTTTACTGGAAAATTTGACAGAATGATCGAAACATGAATTCATGTGTGAAGAGATTTTTGTTTTCATGCCTCAAATCATTATTTAAAATGATTGATATATTTACTTAAAGCTTCCGGCTTTGATGTTTACCTAAGCTCTTGTCTTAAAAGTTACGATGAACACCTTCACATTCATCTTTCTCTCTTTCCCCACCACCCCATTCTCTCTCCAATGCTGTTCTACTCGTATGTAATTTCAAGTTTATTTATACTGTATTAATATTTGATGAGAACACATGAAATGGTCTGTATGAGCGAATATAATATAAATGAATAATATTATGATTTTATATTGTATTTATAATAATCAAAAAATGTTCACGTTTGATTAGTTTTTAATTAAATTTTCCTCCTGAATATTTATGATTCACGGGGATGTTTTTTTTATTTTTTAATTTTCCCATCTCTCAACAGAGATTAACTCGAATTGCAGAGAGACGAAGGAGACATTGGAAATGTTTGAAAATTTTCATGGCAAGTGGGATTTGAATCCGAGTTGTATAGCAACTCTAGATTCGTAATCCGCAGCTTATCCGATTAGCCACGAGCCTCCTCATATTGTTGTTTAATTACTAATTACAAGGAAGGGAGCAGGAGCAGCCAAAAATCAAAGCCTCCGATTCTATTACCTTTAACGAGAAAAACTTTAATTTCCCATCTCCGATTCTATCTCCGTCTCAGCAATAGAATGTAATAGAATCGGAGGCTTTGATTTTTGGCTGCTCCTGCTCCATTCCTTGTATGTAAATCAACAGCGACGTACTTCATTGGTTAATTACTAATTGGACCGTATATTTTGAAAGTGGTGTAAGTCCATTTTCTATTGTTTTGAGAAAATGAAAGGTTAGCATATCTGTTTATTAAAAAATCTGGTGTGACTGGCGCACAATACACAACTTTCTCTTACCTTCGGTAATCGAAAGTTGTGTTCTGTGCTTGTCACACCAGATTTTTTGTGTCGAAATGTATTTAGTTTCCGACCATAGGGTACGATTGAATTCAAGATGTAAAATTTATAAGTATGGGGAAATATTTATATTTTGTTACCATGGCAACCATTTCTCCTATCTTTTCTATGGAGTACAAGAGTAAAGTGGTCTTCAGAAGATTTCAATGACAAAATGAGAATATACATTGTAAAGAGAATCTAAAAAATAATTGATTTTTGAATTTAAAAAAAAATCGTTGGAGCGAATTTTGAGAAAATCGAAAAAAACTGAAAAAGTGCATCAGTAAAGTACTAGTACTCTTTGGTCGATTTTGTTCAAAAGCTTCGTGTCACGTCCCATGGGGGTGCCTAACTTAAATATAAAATTTCAACTTGCTAGCTCTTTTCGTTCTTGAGATATTTTGTTCACAGACACACACAGACAGACAGACCATGTCGCGAAAACCACTTTTTTGGATTCAGGGGACCTCAAAACGTGTATATCCATCAAAATCTCGACATAGAAGTTTTGACATGAAACCAATACTTTCTCTCTATATATATTAACATATATATAGAGGTAAAAGAAAGTAAAATATCTATTTACCGACCAATTTTGAATTGTACAAGACATGGGAATTTTTAAAGAAATTTACCACTAGCTAGTTGTACATAGAAAATGAACATTAATTTAAGCAGAAATTATGTGATATCTCATTTAAAAAAAAAATGGACTTACACCACTTTCAAAATAAACGGTCCAATTGATGAATGAAAAGTAGGCCTATATTGAAAGAAAATAATGATTTATGAGTAGATAATAAATAAAATAATTACATCTAATCTTTTTTTTTAAGGAAAATAATAAGTATTCTTGTAATTTGGTATATAGTAACAATCATGCTTAAAAATAAATCATATTTTAACAATAGTGTTAAGATGAGCTGAGGATCGATGACCCTTCCAGGGATAAGAGCATCAATGATGGTTATCAAAAAATATCCTATCTCATTATTATTATTATGCCCGGGAGCCGTGGCTCAGAGAGAAGACATTTGCTTCTCGCGCAGGAGTCCTGGGATCGCTTCCCGTCCCAAGCGAGAAAAATTTATTTCATTTGATTTGACTACAAATCATTTGAAATAAATAGGGATGGGGTCTAAATGGCCTTAGTTGTCGAAAAAGGCCTTAAAAAATTTTATTTTATTATTATTATGTTGATTATATTAGTAGCAATGGAAAGAGATTTATGTAAGTGTGTATCAATTTTGAGAGAATAGTTGATGCGCCGGCGAGAGCTAGCTCGCTCAACTTAGCGGAATAAATGGTTGCCTAATCACGAGGCGCTAGAACTATCGCTTATACTGGGCCTGAATATTGAGAATATTTGAGAGATATTTTTTACGGGGTCAGTCTAAAACTCAAGAAGTTAAATTAAGAGATAATAAAGCTTGTCCGTAGCACGGCCTGAGCCCTAATAAAAATAGTAAATTAGAGAAAATATCAAAGCTGACGTAAGCGGGACTTAATTCATTTCATTTGGATCGTAGATACCCAACATATCATATATACAAAGTATATCGGAACCTCGAAAAGTTACTTGATTTCCTCTCTCTGTATTCAATAGTATACTACTCGTATTTCTCTATCCACTTCATTCTCTTTCGTGCAACTTAATTGAGAGTAAATCCTTTCTTTTTGTATTGCAACACCCTTTCCTCCTTAAAAAGAGTTGCCTTAGGCCTATATTGTGAAGCGATGCTTAAAATTTGTTTACATTAAATATTTTTATTTAATAGAAAAATCGCTTATATTTAAGATGAAACACTGATCTCCTATCCAAATGAAAAACAAACTTTTTATTTTTGTTAAAGTTCTAAAACTCCTATTTATTTGAATTGGCAGCCAATTTAATTTGGAAGGGGAAGCGAACGTCTAACCTCTAGCAGAGTTCGAGCTGCTACGGTTCAGGGGTAAAAAATAAACTTAGAAATAAGCTCTTTAAATATCAAGTTATAGGAAAAAAAAAATTAAAATTGTGATTTGTGATTATAATTATCTAAAGTAGAAATGTAAATTTGTAATTCATGACAATAACTCATTTGGTGAATAATTTAAATTCATATGATCACTTTGATTTACAATTAGAAAATCTTTGGATTTTTTGAAAATAAAAGCATTTTGATCCATTCGTAAAATTATAAAATTAATTTTTTTTTTCTCTAGTCAAAAGACCAAAAACTTCTCCGAAAGTCATTTTTGTTAGTGGACAGATAATATTTTTTCCGGGGTGAGTTTAAAGTCGAAGAAATTACATGAAGTGATAATAAAGCTTGTCTGTTGCTTGGCCTGAGCCCTAATAAAAATAGAACTTGAATAGTTGGATCTTTTCTTTTTTTTTTTCAGATCCTTTGTATAAACATGCTCTACAATCCAGTGATTGAAAATCGGAGGGACCTCATACCATTGATGATTCGTTCTTTCAATTTAATGTATATAAAATTACAATCAACGCTATCTCCCATCCAATAAGAATAATAATCAATAAATTTACAAGCTACATGCATCACATTAATAACTGTTGAGTTATACTTATTCTTAAAATTCTTTCTCTTTAATTCGGACCTTGGTGTAGTGGTTAGCATGCTGGACATTTGTACCAAGGGTTTCGGGTTCGCATCCCGTCTCATGCGGCAATTTAGAGACAGGGTTTAAATGGTCTTCGTTGCCGAAAAAGACCTTAACGAAATTAAAAAAAATGAAAGGATCGTTATTATTAAAATTTTTATATCCTAATTCTATAGACTTATGCATGTGTAGGCGAGGGTTGTGTTTAATTAAAGTTGTGTGCTATAAATTTACTCATCAAACGGGCTAGTATTTGTTTAATAACACAAAATATCCAAAACCAAGCCCAAGATGAGTTTTAAATATTGTAAATTTAAAACCTAAGCTCATTAAATTAGCATATCTTTAGAAGAATTTGGCCTTTAACATATAACAGAACTTAAAAAAAATTTTATTATCATCGGAAGAAGTAGAATTTTTTGGAAATTTAAAAATAAATTTTTCTTCTTTATTTGGCTTTTGCTTTATTTGTAGGAGACGAAAAATAATAGGGGTGATGTTTTTAAAGTCAAAGGGAAAATTCTGGGAATATAAATAATAAAAGAATCTCAGCCTTAGCTTGGGAATCTCGTGGTCTACATACACGTATTCACGGAGTAAATTCATAATTTTCATAATTCATAAATGCATAATTTATATGAGATGTTTTTTTTTTTTTTTAAACATAAATTCCTTTATAAATCTTCCAAATATTTTTAAATTTAAATCTTATACAAACGAAGTGATTTTATTTCCTCACCACAAACGGCGGAAGTCTATTAAAATTCTTGGTTTAAAAGATAAAGACCGAAACAAGATCAAGGTTATTAATGAATGAACGAACGAGTTAGAAACTTAATGACTATAAATTAGAAAAATAAAAGAGAAACGGAATAATATCGTGATGAGTCAGAATCCATCCAGCCTCCTTCTTTCCTTGTCTCAATATTCCCGTAATCCTTAGGCGGCACAAAAGAATAAATAGAGAAAAGTTGAAAATTGGAATCAAGAGTCGACGTCAATCAAAAGCCCGGAATAATTAAGTCGGAAAGATTAGGCTGGAAAGTATAATACAAATATCCCCTGTTATTGGCTATTTCTTATTTGAAGTGTTCTTTTAAATGACCAGTATTAGTAAAATAATGAGTTTTAAATAAAATAAAACGATCGTCAAATTAAAATCCACTATCAATGAAAATTTTATTCTCTCTCATCGAGGAGGGGCTTTAAAATAAGAGCTTACGAGCCAAGGGATTTTGCCTCTTGGCTTACTAAGGCCATAAAGAGACGAGAGGCTAGGTTACATTGTCATCGATGTGTGATGGCCATATCTAGCTGAATGTCCAGTTAGAAAGCTGACGGGATCATCGACATTGGCGTCAGCATTGACAAATCATATGATCTGATTAGAGAGAATCGATTGTAAATTAACATGTCAATCGCGTAAATTGAATATTTTTTTCCCATTACATTCAAATTAATTTAAAAGAAAGAAAGAAATAAGCGCTAAAATTTTGGTTTAAACGACAGGATTTTAATAAAAATATTAATAGGAAAGAAAAAATCTGGTGTGTAAAAGCATAGCACGAAACGAAATTAATGTTGCCAATCAAAAGTTGTGTACTGTGCTGCACATCAGATTTTTTTGTGACGAGATATATTAATATTTAGATTCCCATAGCACTATATAGTTATATATATATTATATAATAAACTATAGTTATTTTTCAAAATTTTAATCTCATATTTGGATATTTTATACAAAATTTCATATGGATTGGAACAAATTTTTTTAAATGTGTAAAATGTTCCAAAGGGGACCGACCCCCTTTTGAATCGAAATTAACACGCAAATCCCCATATGGAGATTGGCTCTATGGAAGGAAAAGCCGGAAAATGAATTTCCTGAAATGAAAAATTTTACTGATATACTTTATAAAAAAGGCATCTAAAAAATAGTTGATTTATGAATTTTAATCAAAATCGTTAAAACCATTTTTGAGAAAATCGAAAAAAAAAGGAAAACAAAAAAAAAATACTTCAGTAAAGTACTAGTACTTTTTGGCCGATTTTGTTTAAAAGCCTTTTCACGCCTCAGGTGGATGCCTAACTATATATTTACAGAGGTGAATTTTTCCATTAATTTCCAGTTTGACCTCAGGTTATTATTTAATTCATTTTAATAGCTTTATAAAATTTCATTTATTTAATATTTTTATGTTCCAGGTAATCAAAGGCTCGTGTTAAGGGTGGGATTCCTAAAAGCAAATTCTAATTTATCCAGTTCTGGGAAATGGTGAAAAGAATATTTTGATTCAAAATTACTCGGGATCCTATACAAGAATAAAATCAATAATTTAAATATTTACTTGTGACTTGTGCGTGTGTATTTACCTAAATCAACCAATGAAATGTGGTGGAAGTATAGTATGATATTACCATTATATATAGGGTAGAGATGGACAAGATGGGGCCAGAGAGAAGCAAACTATCTTCCCGGAAAATCGTTATAGCGAATTTAGAGAAAATCGAAAAAAAAAACTGAAAAAGTGCATCAATAAAGTACTAGTACTTTTTGGCCGATTTTGATTAAAAGCTTCGTGTCACGTCCCATGGGGGTGCCTAACTTAAATATAAAATTTCAACTTCCTAGCTCTTTTTGTTCTTGAGATATTAGATAGATTTGTTCACAGACATACAAACAGACAGACCATGTCGCGAAAACCACTTTTTTGGATTCAGGGGACCTCAAAACGTGTATATCCATCAAAATCTCGACCTCGAATTTTTGACATGAATCGAATACTTTCTCTCTCTATATATATTTATTAACATATAGGTCTATATAGAGGTAAGAGGAAGTAAAAAAGGTATTAGAGTCTTTCAAATAAATTTTTTTTGATCTTTTCTTATTTTCTTAGTTGTTAACTTAATATAAATTAACAGAGTCTATATATGGCCATTTTCAGGTTTAGGGTTAAAAACTTGTAAAATCATTTTTTCAATAAATATTGGGAAGCGAAGAAGCTGGCGAATTTCCTGTGCCGGGCCCTGGGGCTGCGTTCGTTCATAATGAATGAATAGTACAGATGATTGTAGCGCCTTGAATTCGTTATAAAGGGATGATCTCTGTTTCAGTTTGGATTGTTATCCACGTGGCATAAATTTCTTTTTTGTTTTTTTTAATACAATGTGTAAGATGACTCACCCATGTAATGAGCCGAAAAGGCTCAAAACATTATAATAAATAAAATAAATAAATATTGGCTCTTTTCTTTTACATGGGGTTTGTTCAATTTAACAAAAAAACCTTACGTGCTACAACTTTTTTATGGCCATTTTCAGATATAGATGGATCCATTCTACTATAATATGCTATTCAGCTTTGTGTTACTAAAATTTTTTTTTGTCGGCCAGCCTTAGATATAGAACAGATACTTGAGTGTTTTTTATAAGAAAATATACTTAGATTTATTTATTATTTATATAAGTACATATTCAAATTTGATGACCAGTAAAATAAAAATTTTTCTTAAAAAATTTCACTTCTTTTCTTCTTTTTATATAATACACAATGTGCTTGCATTTTATGTTAAAAATTCAATCCAAAGTCTTTCCCACAAAAAGGGTTATAAATTTAGAAATCTTTTGTTAGAGCCAAAATGAAAAGGCCAGTCAGGGAGTTTTAATTTTAAGATTAAGTTTTTATTCGTTTCATCAAAGATAACTGAAAAATTATTAGAGGTTAATTTGTTATCTAACTTCAATTTGAAGTAAATAAAAAAATAAATTTGAAAAAATTGCCTCGTAAGATTTTAGTTTTATTGTCCTATAAAAAAAAGATATCGTCTCTTCTTTGGTCCATTATCTGAGACTATATAAGTAAAATGAAAGGGTATAAAAAACCTCAATATAATTAAATTGCAATGAGCGACGGAGTCAACTATTTAGTAAATATTAAAACTTTTTTTATTATATGAATATATTTATTGAATATTTATTATAAATTTATTTATTTTAAATACATAGGTAAGAGAAAGTACAAAATCTTCTTTTTGTAATTAAAAATAAAGGAAAGTGTTGCGAATGCAAAACATTATATATATCAAGTATAATCACACGTTATGAAGTCACTTGAATACTAAGAGTCCTTAAGTTCTGGAAAATGTTTTTTCCTCTTCTGTGATAAACCAAATCCGAAAGGCACAAAATTTTTCAGCGTGGAAGATCGGGTCGATTCTCTCTCTTCTTCCCGAATGAATAAATTTTATAGTATAGATTGTAAAATATTTATTAAAAATTGTTGAGCCCATTTGACTCTACAAATTTATTATATATGATGACGATCAAACTGTTTTTAGAACATACCAGTTCAACCTGAGTGCTGTTGGTTTCTGGTATCTCTTAGGCCAAACTAGATTATCCTAAGTGCGTTAGGTTTAACTAATTTGGCCTACAAAACAGTTCGGTCTGTAACATACACATTTGGATACCAAATGGCTTAAATAGGAATGCTTGGACCCCATATAAATATATATTATTAAATAACGGTTATCGTAAAAGTCTTAAATGGGCTGTTGCCAAAAAGACTGTGTGAATGTGTGTGAGTGTGAGTGCGAATGAGAAAAAAGTGTGAATGTTTAAAAAAAAAGGCCAGATATAAGCTAATAGTATACCGGCTGTTAGACTAGCCTGCCATCTTTTGCAAGAGTGCTGAACTATTTGACATTTAATTTTTAAATATACCAATCTTATTTTAAAATTTTCTTAATTAATATGTGATAAATAATAACAATAAATTCATTTTTAAATTTAAAAAAAATAAAATAAAAAAAAAGATTTTTAAAAAAATGCTTTTATTTAAATTGAACTAAAAAGAGAGAAATAAGAAAGAAATAATTTAATTGTTCTTGTTAAAATTTCTTTAATATTTGACTTAAAATAAAAGCATGGGGCGCTTCGAAGTGATTCCGAGGCTCGCGCCCCACGCTTTTATTTTAAGTCATAAATATTAAAGAAATTTTAACAAGAACAATTAAATTATTTCTTTCTTATTTCTCTCTTTTTAGTTCAATTTAAATAAAAGCATTTTTTTAAAAATCTTTTTTTTTTATTTTATTTTTATTTTAAGCTTTTTAGTCTTTTAGTCTTATCAAAAATCATCAATATGATAAAGTACCACATTAGTTTGGCCTGTATTGATTGGGTTCAATTGAAAAATTATTCATTATCATAAAAAAATGACTCGTAAATATCAAAATTCAAAACTATAGTTAATAGGGCCTTATTTGCGTGAGGCTTCAAATAAAGTACCACATTAGTTTGGTCTATTTTGATCAAAACCACCATATAGTGGCGTCATCAAAAATGACTCTTAAGTATTACATTTCACACCTCTAGCCCATCGGGAAGTCTTTTGAAATTACATTAATTCGCGAAGGGTTTCAAATAAAGTACCACATTAGTTTGGTCTATTTTGATCAAAACCACCATATAGCGGCGTCATCAAAAATGACTCTTAAGTATTACATTTCACACCTCTAGCCCATCGGGAAGTCTTTTGAAATTACATTAATTCGCGAAGTGTTTCAAATAAAGTACCACATTAGTTTGGTCTATTTTGATCAAAACCACCATATAGTGACGTCATCAAAAATGACTCTTAAGTATTACATTTCACACCTCTAGCCCATCGGGAAGTCTTTTGAAATTGCATTAATTCGCGAAGGGTTTCAAATAAAGTACCACATTAATTTGGTCTATTTTGATCAAAACCACCATATAGTGGCGTCATCAAAAATGACTCTTAAGTATTACATTTCACACCTCTAGCCCATCGGGAAGTCTTTTGAAATTACATTAATTCGCGAAGGGTTTCAAATAAAGTACCACATTAGTTTGGTCTATTTTGATCAAAACCACCATATAGTGGCGTCATCAAAAATGACTCTTAAGTATTACATTTCACACCTCTAGCCCATCGGGAAGTCTTTTGAAATTACATTAATTCGCGAAGGGTTTCAAATAAAGTACCACATTAATTTGGTCCATTTTGGTAAAACCAAACTCACAATTTGCGTCATCAAAAATGACTCTTAAATATCAAATTTCACACCTCTAGCTCATCGGGAAGTGTCCTTAACAAAGCCATAAAGTTGGTGACCTTGAAAGAGTAAGTTAAATAAAAGCATTTTAAAAAATTAAAGATTATTGGGACAGATGGTTTTTTGTATTTGCTTGAAAACAAAAAAATTAATTTCCTTAATTTTTTAAAAAGTCATTAAAAAAATTTTAACTTTCTGTCCTAATAATCCCTTATGAATATAATTCATTAAAAAAAAACCGCATTGAAAAATTCCTTAAAATAGTCTAGTTTTTTTAAAGTACGTTTAGACGCCGATCTTACACCCCCATAAGCTTGTTTGGAAAATATATAAATAAGAATTTTGTTTTCCTAGTAAAAAGGCTTTAAGTTGATTTCGCAAGGAATATAAACTTGCTTTTTGAAGTCCCCTGACCAGTAAACGATCTGCCCATTTAGCTTTTTTCTTTAAAATTTTCTGAGTCTTTACTAGGGTTTTGAAGACATTACATTTGAGGCAAGTGATATGCTTGAGAGAGCAAAAAAGGGATAAAAAGAAAAAAAATAGACGTCAGGAAACTTGCTCTTTGGCTTGCTTGCTTGCTCGGAGAAGAATAAAGAAATGATAATTCAAGAGTTGGAAACTATAAAGGGCAGGCAAGGGAGTGAGGGGGGGGGGAGAATCTTTTTTATATACAGATAGGAAAGAGATGGTAAAGATAAAAAACAGATTGTAATTCAGAGGTCTGTTTACAACTTCCCTTTCTTACTCTCCAATATTCTTGGGTTTAAAGCAGAGATAGAGGAATAAAAACAAATTGCATTTATAATATGCTAGTTATTAAATTATAATATTAAAAATTGATGAAAGGATTTCTTGTTAAAAGTTAGACTATAATACGAAATAAAAATAGATATAATGACTGAGTGTGTCAGATATCGGGTGCTATCGTGGACCCTGAGCTTGGAGAATAATAAAGAAATAAACAGAGAATTATACATTTTTTAAGCAGCGAGTTGTTTTTAATCATTACACAACAATATGTCATTAAAAATTGAGACTCTCAGAACATAAAATCTTTAAAAATCCACTATTGCTACATATAAATTAATTTCAAATTGGTTTAACCGGTAAGAAGAGCCATCAATTTTTTTTTTTTTTTTTTTTTAATTTAATTTAAACTTTTTTCGGCATCTGAGGCCATTTAGACCCCGTCTCTATTTATTTCAATTGATTAGTATCCAATTCAATTAAAATAATTTCTTCGCTTGGAACGGGATGCAGGCCTTTGACCTTTTGGCACCCGAAACTAATGTTCTAATACCTCCAAGAGCAGCCATCAAGATTGTTTAAGTTAAGTAATGCAAAGCACACTGAATCTCGGATGGGTGACACAGAGCCTATATCAGGTAGACACTGGTTCAATTGTTCTGAGAAATTTAATGTAGCATTTAAAGTCATAATAAAACAGAAGAAAAAAATTGTATTTGTACCCCTTAAGCCAATTGAATTTTAAAGATTTTTACATTAATGACCCACGAACTAGTACTAAAAAAAATATGAACAAAATTTGAACCACATCTCAAAAAGGTTCGCCATCCCAGGTTTAGGGGAAGTATGACAATATTGTACCACTTAAGCTAATGTCTAATTATCTTTAAAACAATTATGTGATAAAAATCTGGTGTGACTGGCGCACAGCACACAACTTTCTCTTACCCTTCGGTAAGAGAAAGTTGTGCACTGTGCTGGTCACACCAGATTTTTTGTGTCGAGATATATTTAGTTTCCGATAGCACCTTAGTTTCAAACTTGCATTTTAAATGTTGATTGCTTGAAATAAACTATGGTTATTTTTCAAAATTTTAATCTCATATTTGGACATTTTATACACAATATAGATTCGTAAATAAATACAAAATTTCATAAGAATTGGAAAAAAAATTTTAAATGCGTAAAAAGTTCCAAAGGGGACCCCCCTTTTGAATCGAAATTAACATACAAATCCCTATTGGAAATTAACATTGGCCAAATGCGAAGATAAGGTAGAAAAATTTAAAACGCGTAGAAAGAGAGAAGATAGTTTTGTGGAGAGAGAGAGATATGTATTCTCCGAAAAAAAAAAAATGGGTGTTTAAATAATAATTGATTTTTACTTTCTCGTATAGAGAAAGTTATGTAATCGTAAAAAAATTCGACTTCGAGATTTTGATGTTTCTCCACGTTTTAGACCTCCCTGAGTCCAAAAAAAACCATTTTTGGCATTATGTCGTGTGTGTGTGTGTGTGTGTGTGTGTGTGTGTGTGTGTGTGTGTGTGTGTGTGTGTGTGTGTGTGTGTGTGTGTGTGTGAACACGATTGCTTAAAAACCAAAGAAGCTAGATAGATGAAATTTGGTATATGCTCCTTACACTAAAATTGTAGATTTCTATCAACTTTTGGAGTAAATACGTCACTTGGAAGTAGTACTTTACTTAAAAAGTTTTTTCAAAAATTTTGAAATTTTCAATTTTTTTGTTATATTATGATAAAATACTCTATTTTAAAAAGTTTTTATTCTTTGACATTTTTTCGAAAACTGAATAGTTTTTGAAATAATCAAAGAAGAAAAAGAAAATTTTCGTTAATTTTGATAAAAAATCAAAACAAAATCATACAGGTGTCATTAAAAAATGGGTAAATATAAACAAATGAATTTGTGAAACAAATGAATTTGTTTTTGAAAAAAACTTTTTAAGTAAAGTACTACTTTCAAGTGACGTATTTACTTCAAAAGTTGATAGAAATCTACAATTTTAGTGTAAAGAGCATATACCAAATTTCATCTATCTAGCTTCTTTGGTTTTTAAGCAATCGTGTTCACACACACACCCAGACATAATTCCAAAAGAATATACGAGAAAGTCTCGGGGAAGTCATTCCCCATATTTAATCTAATAAAAAGAAAAAGATTTAAATTCGGTTACCATGGCAACCATTTATTTCTCCTATCTTTCCTATGAAGCACAAGAGTAAAGTGTGCTTCAAACAATTTTGAGGGCAAAACGCGAATATACATTTGAAAGAGCATCTAATAAATAATTGATTTTTGAATTTTAATCAAAATCGTTAGAGCGAATTTTGAGAAAATCGAAAAAAACTGAAAAAGTACATCAGTAAAGTACTAGTACTTTTTGGCCGATTTTGATTAAAAGCTTATTTTGTCGGTCCCGGGGGGTGTTTAACTTAAATATAAAATTTCAGCCTCATAGCTCAATTCCTTCATGCTTAAAATTGAACACACACAGACACACACACACACACACACAGACAGACAGACAGACCATGTCGCGAAAACCACTTTTTTTGGATTCAGGGGACCTCAAAACGTGAAGATCCATCAAAATCTCGACATCGAATTTTTGACATGAAACCAATACTTTCTCTCTATATATATATTACATATATACATAGGTAAGAGAAAGTAAAAATGACTTCGAAGTGGTTCATATTAACACTGCATGTCACCAATAAGCCCTTCAAAAAATGAACCTATATCTCTTAAGATAGATTGTTAAATTAGTTTTATTTTTATGTATTTTGTCTTATTTGTACCTCACACCTTTAAATTGTACCACATATGTTGCCTATCCAACCATTATCAGTGATTGAAAATTTTGTATTAATACCTGGTGAAGCACTTAATTTCCACTCTGTCTTAAAACTCTGGCCTTTGAACAGTAGTAAGGGCGGTACATTGGGAAAGGGCAGTAAGGTCTATTGCTGTGTAGAAGAATACAGTTTCTTACAAGGAGCAAGTAAATTACACAAATTTTTACTAAAAATGTAAGAGCCTAATCCGACCACTTGCTACACACTCCACTGACGAGCTTGCCGTAGGGCAAGAAATAACCGCTCTCAGTGTTGGTAGGTGGGGAATGTATAAAAAAAAGTTAAGAAAAAATAAAAAAAAAAAAAGCTACTGGTCTCTTAGTACAGCAGGGCTGTTGGTGATACAATTATGGACTGGTACAAGTACTTGCCCTACTATTATATAATAATATATTATTTTAGAGAATTTTTAATGTACTTTTTTAAGAATAGTGTATAAACAGAGTCACTAACTTCATTGATGTACTTTTTTAAGGCCTATAAATTTCAAGCAAAGCTAGAAAGGGAGACGTTTGAAATTTTGATTTTGAAACAACTAATTCATTTAAAAGGTGGGTTGCCCCAAGGGGGTGGCATGTCAGATGCCGGGTGGAAGATGGGAAATTAATAACAAACAAAGAGAAACGAGTTGATGAGAGAGATATATGAGTAAAGTAAATTTTAATTGCGTAATTCATTTATTAAATAACATTTGTGTTTTCTGTCAACTTATTGTCTCATTTCATAGAACGTATCTAATTAAACCATGCGAACATTATTTTTTTCATATTGTGTTACTAAATGAAACATGATAAGCAAATCCTAACAAAAAATACATTATAATGAGCTAATTGATTATTTGAATTTTTTTCGATTGAAATCACGAAAATCATTTACAAGACACTTGAAAAATAGGTAACATTAATATCATCAGCTACAACAATAGAGAAATTATTATAAAATAATGGTAGAAAATTTTAATTATTATACATCAACGAGAAAAAGCAATTATTTAAATTACTTCCTAAGTACTACTTTAATGAGATTTTTTTTTAGATATCTATTAATTTAACTTTGAGGAAGTACAAGATTATATAACTCACTAAATGTATTTTGAAGTTTACTTGTATCTGGATTCAGATGGATTTAATGACTTATAATAATATAGTTTTGAGAAAATTCAGTGTCACCATCGTTAAAATAAGGGTATATGAGCATACATGGGGGATAAGAAAAAAGGTATGTGTATAAAAAATAGATAAAAATAAGATAAAGAAAGATAAAATTTTGTTTTTTGAAAAAGTAAAAAAAGTAATCAAAATAATTTAAGATTAAAGAATTAATGTAACAGATTGTAAGATTTTAATTTAAGATCAGATTGATTTTGTTTAAGTTAAGTCTTAAGTGTTTTTTAAATGTATCTTAATTTTTAGGCCTGATGATGGTCACATATGGTGACCGAAACTGAGAAATTTGCGCAAACCAGTCGTTATGGTTAGAATTCCTGAAAAATAAAAAATTATTTTTTACAAAAAATTTTTTGTTATAAGTCATTCAATCCATCTGAATCCAGATACAATTAAAACTTCAAAATACATTTAGTAAGTATCTATTGATTGTTAAATAGGAGAAGGGAATCTCTTAAATAAAATATTAAAATATTAATATTAATTGTTAAATTAAATGGGGATTAAGCAATAGAGATAGAGATCTCCCCTCTATTCTGTTTCGTAGTAAATTTTATAAATCATTACCAATTAATAAAAAAAAAAATATAGATTCGGGGGTCTAGAAGGTTTTAGTTGCAGAAAAGGGCCTTTAAAAGTTTACGTAGAGCAGGGGCTCTTAAACTTAACTGTTTGAGAACCCACTACTAAACGACATTTTTTTTGAGGGCCCCATTCCAACCCTAGACATTTTACGTCGTTCAAGATACTCAATTTCCGGCATAATAATCTCCTAGGCACTAAAATAGTGGTAAAAATCTGGTGTGAATGGTCGCAAAGCACACAACTTTAGAATAAAAAACAAAATGAAATTCAATGAGTTACATGCATAAAATCGAAAAGTCGGGGGATGATAAAATTGTTTCGAGTAGTTCCAGTAATGGCGCGGACCTCAATTTAAAACCTATGAATAGGGAGGGCTACGTAAAAATTTTCAAATTTATTGTGCTACCTTTATAAATTATGGATTACTCTCACATGCCGCTCTCAACTAACAAGAAATGGGGGTTGCTATGGTGAGGTTTTCTCTGGAAGGGTCTTTGAGAAAGGATTTCCCTTCATTGACGTCACCTTCGAAAGGTGAAGGCTTCCCGCTTGAGACGTCGATCGACCTCTGCTAGAGTGTTACTTTAGACGAAAGAGTGACATTAAATCACTGAAATAGTAGCTAGCTTGGAATTGATTTATAATAGGTCAAATTTGAGACAACCGATGAAAGAAGTTTTGTTTTCATATTACGAAAATATCTTGAGAAAATCAAATACCCAATCAAATTTAAATTTCCTTTATGATATTTCAAAATATAAATATTGGAATCCTGGAGTTAAGCTAAATAATAGTAGTGAATTTATAGAGGTAATATAACTTTCGCGATTCGCCTGGTAAATTAATGTTCTCTTTCTAACAATAAATAAAGCAAATTTAAACATTTATTATAAGGCTGTCATATGTAGACATCAAACAAAATCTGATCAGAATCACATTCGTGTAAGATGACTTTAATTTCCTTTGATTTAATTTAGTCGGATAACTGAATTCGTTCAAGATCTGCTTACAAATAATGAATTGAATTGATTTATAACAATTTCAAGCTAACCGCAACTTTTTACTTTCTCTTACCTCTATATATATGTTAATATATAGAGAGAAAGTATTGGATTCATGTCAAAAATTCGATGTCGAGGTTTTGATGAACATACATGTTTTGAGGTCCCCTGAATCGGAAAAAGTGGTTTTTGCGACATGGTCTGTCTGTGTGTGAACAAAATATCTCAAGAACGAAAAGAGTTAGAAATTTGAAATTTTATATTTAAGTTAGGTAACAGAATATAAATGGACGTGACACGAAGCTTTTGAACAAAATCTGCCAAAGAGTACTAGTACTTTACTGATGTAATTTTTCAGTTTTTTTTTTCGATTTTCTCAAAATTCGCTTTAACCATTTTGTTTAAAATTCAAAAATCAATTATTTTTTAGATGCTCTTTAAAATGTATATTCTCATTTTATCATTGAAATTTTCTGAAGACTACTTTACTCTTATACTTCATAGGAAAGATAAGAAGAAAAGAGTTGCTACGGAAACAAAATATAAATATTTGTATTTCGACACAAAAAATCTGATGTGCTGTGCGACCAGTAACATCAGATTTTTATAAGTTGAAATTTGTTTCAATTTCTCTCTGTAATATGAATGTGGTAGATACTTATTTTATTATTAAGCTAAACGTGTCAAAAACAGTATATTGTAAATATTATAATAAAATAATCGTGACTGCTTCGATCTCATGAAGTGTAAAAATAACATAATCATAGTAAACATCTTGCACTTTTCCCCTCTCTTTGTTTGGGTCAAGAATCAGCTGACCTCAAAAAGAAAAAATCCGGTGTGCATGGTCGCACAGCACACAACTTTCTCTTACCTTCGGTAATCGAAAGTTGTGTTCTGTGCTTGTCACACCAGATTTTTTGTGCCGACATATATTTAGTTCGGTTCGAATTTCAAGATGTAAAATTTATAAACATGGGAAAATATTTATATTTTGTCACCATGGCAACCATTTCTCCTATCTTTCCTATGAAGTATATACAAGAGTAAAGTGGTCTTCAGAAAATTTCAATTTTAATACAGTATATTTTTTTT